>PVJN01063403.1:0-10768 GCA_004026805.1 Lasiurus borealis
ACTCAAGAAGGCTCCTGCCCACCCCCTTTCAGACACCTAACACGCCTGAGTTGGTGTCATAGGATGTAAGAGGACACCGGCCACTGGGGGCTGCCAAATAACCCTGACACCTTGGCAGGGTAGCTGGTGCTGTGTGTGTTTGTGGAACTTGGACCATTTCAGGCTGGAGACACGGAGGTGACGCAGCCTCTCTGCTGCAACTGCAGGGCCAAGGGATCAGACCTTGTCCAACAGTATCAGTCATCAGGACCCTACTCTCTTTTGTGGCTGCCTCTGGAGGCTTGCTTTACTCTTGGTCTTCATGTTTCCTGTGGGGCTGCCCCCGCCCTGGAGGGAGTTGGCATTCATTTAAGTGACTTGATGTAAGGGGCTCCAAAAGCAGAGTCCCCGCTCCAGCCTGTCCTACTGCCTGCCTGTTGCATGAAGCCTCGGGGTTAAGCATTGTCTTTTTCCAGGTACTCTTTGAAAAAGTTAGCAAACTATAGTTAGGACCAGCTACATAATATGTGGAACTTAGTGCCAAATGAAAATGCAGTGTTTCTTGTTCAAAATTCATGAGGAATTTCAAGTTAGTGACAGTAGAGCATTAAGCCAAGTGTGGAGCCTGGGTGACTGCACCCTCATGAAGCTGGCTCTGACTGCGGCCCTTCCCTCTCAGCATGATTCAGTTTGTCAGCTCCTTCCCAGGCACCAAGAAGGAGCCCTGGAGCTGCTCGGGGAAGATGCAAGGGCACAAAGTAAAAAATGTGTCCTTTAGCTCTGCCAGCATGGCTCAGTTGTTGAGCATCAACCTATGAACCAGGTAGTCATGGTTCAATTCCTGGTCAGGACACATGACTGGGTTACTAGCTCAATCCCCAGTGTGGGGCATGCATGAGGCAGCTGATCAATAATTTTTTCTTATCATTGATGTTTCTATCTCTCGCTTCCTTTTTGAAATCAGTAAAAATATATATATGTTTTTAAAAAGTGTCTTTTACTCAGCTCAGGACACCCTTTGTCTCAAAGATACTTGAAGCCAGCAGTCTCTGCTCAGCTGTCCTTTCGCACTGAGCCTCCCCGTAGGCTCCTGGGGTCATAGCAGGGTATGGGGCCTTTTCTACCGCTGGCCTGGCTGACCCTGGTGGATCTTGACTCACTCACTTCTGTTGCTGTGCTTGCCATGTCTGCCTTGCTCTAGGATGTAGGGCTGATCCCTTGAGGCCCTATTGCTCTCGCCTAGATAGCCACCAGACCTTTGGAATTAAGTCTTAGCAGTCTCTGGGGAGCCCCACAGACACACTCCACGGGTACAGGGCCACTCTGGCTCTCTGCAGGCCCGCTCCCAGCATCTCCCCCTAGTGCTGTGTCTGAAGGCTGGGTGTGTGGCTATCCCAATGGTCTGTCTGCACTCTGGCTTTTGGTTGGGTGTGACCAATGGGAGCCATAGTCGGAATCTGGAAGGAGGGAAGAATGAAAGAGGGAGGACAGTTATTTCCCCAGCTCCTTCCTGGAGCCTCCTGCAGCCTTGTCAGGCAGCTATCCCCCTACAGCCCTCTCTGCTTCCAGGCTCCAATTCTCCAGGCTGACAGCTTCTCCCCTCAGCCTGCCAGGCCTGGGGTGGTCATAGAATCCAGATATCACTACTATTACTCCCGTGAGATCTCCTGATATGCTGCCCAAATCTTTGTAAATAGTGCCTTTAATAAACTCTCAAAGAATTATCCTAATTTGAATTTGTATTTATTTTATTCTGGGACTCTGGGCGATATAAGGATCTTTGTTCTCTGTGGTACCCTCAAATCTATCTTTGTAGCCTCCAATCCCTGTGCCAGAAAGGCCAGGGGCTGAGTATCCAGAATTCAGGCTGGGGTCCACACTCTGGTTCCTTGGACAGCATCTACAGGAGACATGGGGACCCTCCTTCATGTTCCCCTAAAGATGTCCACCTGGCCCTCCATCCTCAGCTAACTGGGAACCAGGGAACTAGCAATTGTATCATTTCCTTTTCAGCTTCAGGGCCTGTTGGAGGCAAGATAGTTTCCTCAACCAGAGCTCGCCACCCCCAGATGGAGCCCCTTGGACCAGGAGACCAGGCAACCAGACAAGCAGAGAACAGACAACGAGGCCCCACTGTTTCCACAGTGGCTGTACCAAATTACATTCTGAAGTGGGAGGCCGTCTTAACCTGGGGACCTGATGCCATCTCCAGGTAGTGTCAGAGTTGAGTTCATTTATAGGACAAGCAGTGGGAGACTGCCAGAGAAATGGACTGCATTGTTGTGGGAAAACCCACTCATCTGCTGCCTGAAGTGTCCTGTGAGAGAGTGGAGAGGAAGTTTCCCCAGACCTTGCAAAGGGAAGAGACCTGGCTGGCATGGGAGCCCCTGCCACCTGGCCCTAGCGGCCTGCTGCAAACCCGGGTCTGCCTTTCACAAGCTGGGTCAATGGATATATCTACCCTTTTTGCTCTCAGGGCCCTGGGCTTCTCACAGTAGTCATGGGGACATTTCCCTGCCCTCTCTTGCCAGTGCCTGGGGCTGAGTGAGAGCATCATTCTCTGGGAGCCGCTTGTGGGTGTGGAGACTAGGAGCGTGGCCCACTCCAACCTGGCTCTCATAGCCTGTGGCCTGGCTGCCCTGGGAGAGGAGCCAGAACTCTTCGGCCCCCATTCTTCAGTCAGAAGGCTCAGGCTCCCAGCCAGGGTAGGAGCCCCAGCCATGGCAGCTAAACCTTTCTGGCTCCTGGCCTCTCTCTCCTCATTGCCCTTCCCCCAACCCCTGCCCCAAATCAATGTCCTGCCGGGTGCTGAGCATCTGATATTAATAATGGCTTTCTCAGAAAGCCCATCTGCTTTTATAACTGCTGGGAATTGCGTGTCCCACAGCTTATACCTGAGGTCCTCAATGTTTGGACTCCAGACCAGCAGCCTGAACATCACCCGATAACTTGTTGGGAGTGCAAGTTTTGGGGTTCCACTTCGGACCTATGGAATCAGACACTCTGGGGGTGCAGCTCAGCAATGTGTATCTGAAGGAGCCTTTCAGGGGACTCTGATGTCCGCCCAAGTGTGGGGAACAACTCGGAGCTGTTACTGGTACAAGAAGTGCAGAAGGGGATGGTTTGGCACCTGCCCAGATCCCCTTTAGACACAGGTGTCCCATTCCCTGGCTTCTGTGAATGAGTGTTGGCAGCTAGTGGCCTTCAGCTGGCCTTTCCCTTGAGCAATGCCCTATGCTGAATCACTATGCCCAGAAATGCCAGAGGGATTATGTACGTACACACCCGCCCCCGAGGACCACGGCCAGTGACTGATAGGGCGTAACAGGCTGGCCCTTGTCTCAAGGTGGGACACTCCAGTGGGAATTATGCTTTGGAGCCCCTCATAGAACTGGGTCAAGGCTAGACTTGAATTGCTTCAAGCTGCTGCTTATCCCAAATGCCCAGAGCTGTTGTTGGTACAACAGGTATGAATTAGGCACAGCACCCTGGTGTAAAAAAAAAAGTCATTTGGCTTGCTTTGGAAAAATAAAAATAAACCTGGCTCAGAGGCTCTGTCTGCCAAGATGACTGTGCTTGGTTACCCCCTAAGAAGGCTGGTTTGCGGCCAGCTGGGAGGGCCTCTTGCGGCTGGGGAAGCTGGGGAGGCCCCTGGATGGCAGGCCCTGGTGGCACTGCTGCGACAGGTCATTTTCCTCCTAGTCTCAGAGAATCAGCTTGTCCCCCTTGGGTCTGATATAATGGGGACATGTTTCCCAGGGAGCCCAGGAAATACAAAAAAATAATAATGTTTCTCCTCCCCTAACTTCCCTTCCTGAAAGGGGTGGGGTGGGGGGAAGGGGGAATGTTCATTTATTGTTTCAATAGGAAAAAAACAAAAGAAAGGCAAGATATGAATTAACTTTTCCAGTTAGTTTCTAAGGGTATCAGAAACAGTAAGTGTGTGTGTGTAGGGGTATGTTAGTGTGTGCATAGAGGCATATTTGTGTGTATGTGTGTAGAGAGATGTGTTTGTGCATGTAGAGGTATGTTCACATATTGTGTTCACGGAGGTGTGTTTGTGTACCTGTGTGGAGAGGCATGTTTTCATGTGTGAGCTTGGGGCTTGGATCCCATTATAGAGAGATAGTAACTGAGGCCAGAGACCCTATCACTCCCTAAGAAGGTGTCAGTCTCTCCCCGGCCCCAGTTTTCTGCCGTGGCCTCACAGCTGATTCCAGGTAGCTGTCACCTGCTACCCTCTTGAACCCAAACCCATTGACAACACAAAAGGTGATGCTGGACAGGACAGTAGGATGACCTGAACGAGCTCCAGCCACCTCCCTGCTTTGAACACGTTGGGGGCCTGGGGTTCTGAGTTGGGAGCAATACAGCAAAGTTGAGTAATTATTGTCCCAAATATATCCAAAGGCTCAGGGATTAAGGGAGATGGAGAATCTAGTTAAGCAAAAACATTAAAAAACCAGATGGAAATATAGTAAAACATTGATGCATTTTTATTCCCCGGGAGCTGTGATTATGAATGATTTCTATTTATGGCTTTGCATTTAATTTCATGTTTTATAAGCAACATGAATTACGTGTACAATATCTAAAAATAAAACCATAAGACTTACAAACACTCCCAACATCTATTCCTTGAGTGGCAGCTTCCTCTCCCACCCCCATCATCAAAGGGAAGCTTTTATTTCCTCAACTTTGTGTTATGAAAACTTCTTGGCATACAGGAAAAAAAGGGAAGAACAGAGCAATAAACACCTGAACAATATACCCCATGACCTGCATTAAAAAATAGTAATATTTTTCACATTTGCCTTATTTACATATATATATTAAAATCTATGCTTTTTTCCTGGTACATTTGATAGCAAATGGCAGATAGGACATTTTACCTTTAAACGCTGAACACACCACTTTGAATACATCTCCTAGGTATAAAGTTTCCCAAGAATCCAGGCCAGTTTCTTGTGGAATGTCCTTCAGTCTGGCTTGGTCAGAATCATTCCTTTCCGTAGGCCACTTTCCTCCATGGGAAGTTTCTTTGGACTGCCTCACCTGTCCAGATCTGCCGCAGACTCAGGGTCTACTGCAAGTGCCACCTCCTCCATGAAGCCCTCCCTGACATTACCAAATAATGTTCTTATCTGTTATCTGACTCATCATTCAATATTTCTTTCTTTTTTATTACATGCAGTAAACTTTAAAATGACAAGAAAAATGATTTTAAATATAAGATCATACCATAAACATTAACATCTCAAGAAAAACAATTTAAAATATGTTACATGCAATGAACACCAATTGTTGAAGAAAAATGATCTTGTGTGTGTATATGTGTGTGTGTATCTATATATATATATAGATATCTATGTATATCTATATCTATCTATATCTATCTATCTATCTATCTATCTATCTATCTATCTATCTATATCTAAGCCAGTAGTCAGCAAACTGCTGTTTGCGAGACACATATGACTCTTTGGCCCCTTACGTGTGGCTCTTCCACAAAATGCCACGTGCGGGCACACACGTAAAGTGATATTGAAACTTTGTGGCCCATGTGAAGAAGTCAGTTTTCAGCTCTCAAAAGAAATTTCAATTGTTGTACTGTTGATATTTGGCTCTGTTGACTAATGAGTTTGCCTACCACTGGCCTAAGCAACTGGAATGATTGGAACGACCGGTTGCTATGACACACACTGACCACCAGGGGGCAGACACTGAATGCAGGAGCTGCCCCCTGGTGATCAGTGTGCTCCCACAGCCAACTTCCCCAGGCTGGCCAACCTCCTGCAGTACTCCCCCTCCCCATTGTGGCCAGGCCCTGGGCTGAGGTGGGGAACTGGGGGTGGGTGGCGGTGGACATGGCCCTTTTCCCAGGGGGGCTGAGGGTTGGCTCCCTCCTTGGGGACAGTGGCCAACCTCCTGTACCCCATTCTTCCCCGCTGCTGGCAGTCTCCAATCGGCCCATCACTGCCCGCTGTGATGGTGGCGTGGCAGTAAGTGAAAGAGGAGTGGGGAGGCAGGGAACCAAGTGGTGCAGGGCGCCAACAATGGCAGCATTGGCATCCGACGTTTGTTCCTTCTGCCCTCCACCCAGTGACTGTTGCCTCCTCTCTGGCCCCAGTTGGCCCTGATCGCCAGCCAGGCCTAGGGACACCACCCATGTAAGAATTTTGTGCACCGGGCCTCTGGTATAATAATATTACATGCAATAAACATTAATATTTCAAGAATAAAAGGATTTTAAGTATAATAATAATAATATTACCAAAACTGTACATAGTATGATAACAGTATGATATCACAAAAATTGCAGGAAATGTTAAAAATCTGCAAATAGCAAGATTGCTTCTATTATATCTAGAATATTTCCCCCCATCTGGCTCTATTTTTGTTCATCAGTTTATATTGTTCATTATATTCTACAAATGAGTGAGATCATGTGGTATTTATCTTTCTCTGACTGGCATATTTCACTTAGCATAATGCTCTCCGGGTCTATCCATGCTATTGCAAATGGTAAGAGTTCGTTCTTTTATTTACTGCAATGTAGTATTCCATTATGTAAACGTACCATATTTTTTGTTTGTTTAAATATATATTTTATTGATATTTTTACAGAGAAGAATAGAGTCAGAAACATGAATGAGAAACATCCATCAGCCACCTCCTGTACACTCCCCACTGGGTACTCGCCTGAACCAAGGTATATGCCCTTGAGGGGAATCGAACCCAGGACCCCTGAGTCCAAAGGCCAATGCTCTATCCACTGAGCCAAACCGGTCGGGGCTGTACCACAGTTCTATAATCCACTCAAATGGGCACTTAGGCTGTTTCCAAGTCTTAGCTATTGTAAATTGTGCTGCTATGAACATAGGAGTACATATATCCTTTCTGATTGGTGTTTCTGATTTGTTGGGATATATTCCTAGAAGTGGGATCACTGCGTCAAATGGGAGCTCAATTTTTAGTTTTTTGAAAAAACACCATACTGTTCTCCACAGTGGCTTCACCAGTCTGCATTCCCACCAGCAGTGCACAAGGGTTTCTTTTTCTCTATATTCTTGCCAGCACTGTCGTTTGTTGATTTGTTGATGATTGCCATTCTGACAGGTGTGAGATGGTACCTCATTGGTATTTTGATTTGCATCTCTTGGATGATTAGTGGCTTTGAGCATGTTTTCATATGTCTCTTGCCTTTCTGATTGTCCTCTTTCAAAAAGTCTCTATTTAGGCCCTTGGCCCATTTTTTGATTCATTCGACATTTCTTGAATGACAAGTCCAGGTGTTGGGGCAGAAAGCTCAATGATACTGAGTGTGGTGGGTGCTGTGGTAGGCACCAGGACTTGATGCTGATGAAGGTAGCAGAGGGGTGCCTCCTTGAGGCTGGGTGGTAAGCGCAGGTATTTCAAAGAAGCAGATGGTATTTGAGCTGAGACCTGATGGATACATGGGAGGACAGGGAACCAGGGGATCAGGATTGGTAGAAGGAGCATCATGATTACACTCATGATGAAAATTGTTTGAATGATTGAACTACTGAGTAATGAATGGATTGGAGAAGGGCAGTACTGGAGGCACAGAGACTAACTGGGAGCGGTGGCAGTCATCCAGGCGGTAACCACATCATAAACTTGAATAGATAGATATGAGGGATATGAGAGAGGTACAATCAGTGGGGTTTGGCTCTTAATTAGATATGGGAAGATGAGCAGTGAGTAAGTGAAAAACTGGATACACCATCCAAATTTCTGGCGTGAGTGACTGGATTGACATTAGTGCCTTTGACAAGGCAGGTACTTTAAAAAAAGAAATCGGATTTTATGGATGGGTGGGGGAAATGTGCTTCCTTTTGCACATGTTTGTTTGAGCTCCCATGTGTGGCTCATCCAAATGGAGACATGTGATAGTGGGTGGTTTATATGGAAGGACAGCAGACACACCTAGATAGAGATACAGATTTTTAGGACTTAAGCAAATACATGGCAAAGAAAGCCATACCTGAGACCTGAATGTGGCTTGAGAAAAGTGGGCTAAGTCCCAAACCTGCCACATTTAAGAATTAGAAGAAGGAAGCTGAGAAGGAGTGGCCAGAGAGGTGAGTGGAAAACCAAGACCTGCTGCCAAAGCAACCGAGAACCCTGCCAAGGAAGGAGGAAATCGTTAGTGAGTTGAATGAGGATGTGATCATGGAAGGACAGTTTTAGTGGAGTGACCAGGGCAGAAGCAAAATTCCGGGGGCTCGAGTGCTAGGCAGATACAATGCCGGCAGGTACCAATAAGGATTTGTTCTGTGAATGACAGGAAGGAATTGAAAATGGGGGATGGACCTTTTGAAATGGGGTCCCTCATTCTCTATTGTACCTCAGTATCCAGCTAGAGAGGAGGAAAGCTGTGATGGGATATGGGGTGGAGGAGGAACGGGGCAACTGCCAAATAAACACACTATCCAGGGAAGCCCGCCAAGGCTGGGCCCAGAATACCTGGAACGGAACCCATCTTCCTTCTGCAGCAGGAAGTGGTGGTGGGAGCCGAGTTGACTGGAATTTCCGAGCTGTGAGGCTGTTCCTGGTGAATGCTTTTTATATATTTATTTTTTCATTCATAAAAAAGAGTTGGCGTTAAGTGACCCCTCCTCCCCCTGACCTCCAAACATTCCCTCCCACAGAGGAAGCGCTTAATTTAGCCTCATGTTCCCAGTTGAAAAATATCCCTGAGGTTTGCAGGCTTCTGCTGGGTTGTTTGTCACCCTTTCTTGAATGTGGCAGGATGTTAACGAATATGGCAGGATCGAACTCTTTGTATCTTGATTTCAGCTGAGGTCCTAGGAGAATATGGTCGCTCCATTTCAACCTCAGCACCAAGAGGAAGTTCTGTTAGGCTACCTATACAGGATGTGGGAAGAGCTGTTGAAAACCAACCAGCTTTGGGAACCTCAGATGACCTTCCCCACTCTGGCCCATAAAAGACTTTGGTGAGGCAGACAGAATAGAAAATCAGAGACTTTCTTGGTAGAGGGGCGTTTCCCTATCTAGCGCCAAGTTAGAGGGACTTTGATGGCACCACTTGGAAAGCTTGATAGGCTTCCCTCGGAGCTTGCAGAACTTAGTAGACTGGTATCTGATTCACCTGAGAAATTTGACTTGTGAAAGATTGTGCCTAGAACTGACTGCCTGGGATCTAAATAGAAATGTGACTGTGTTTGGGAAGTAACTGCAGTCCATGAGTTGGTGAGCCAAAGGGGCTAGTCTTGTAGCCGATGTGGCCACACACAAGAAGCAAAGAGAGTTGTTTAGAACCATCCCCAAATGGCTCCCAGGCCTGAGGGGGTAGTCCTAGCACAAGGATGCTGGAGGTAAAATATCCCAGCTATCAAGGTATCTAAGAGGTGGCTTTGAAAGGGCAATCTAAGCAAGAGATAAGACCAAGACCCCAGGCTTTCTCAGGCATTTACAAGGCGGATTCTTAGCTGTACAATGAGCATCTGTCCAGCAGCGAAGATCAAAACACAGCTGTTACCTCCATGTCTGGGATACTGTGACTTATCATAAGAAATATATATTTTGGTCTTTGTCACCAGTTTCTGGCATAAAGCTTCTAAAGCCCTTGGTATTTCCTAAGTGATAGAAGCAATAAAGGTGTCTTAGTATTCAGCCACATTGAGTTTGTGTGAATGAGGTGACTTTTGGAAAGCACCTAGGGATGGGGGTTGATTGCCAAGAGAGCCACAACCCTGTGATTAGAGAGTTGGAACTTTCCACCCCCTTCCCCACCCAGGGGATATTGATCGAGTTCAACAATCTAATCAATCATGCTTATGCAATGAAACCTTTATAAAACCTGAAAGGTCCCTAGATGATATGGCTTAGAGGTTAGAGCATTGGCCTGCTCATCAAAGGGTCTTGGGTCGGTTCCCGGTCATGTACCTGGGTTGTGGATTCACTGGCTGCCCCTGATTGGGGAGCATTTGGGAGGCAACCAATCGATGTGTCTCTCTCACATTGATGTTTCCCTCTCTCTCTCTCCTCCTCTCTCCCCCACCCCCCACCTCCCATACCCCCACCTCCACCCCTTCTACTCACTCTCTGAAAAGCAATGGAAAAATATCCTGAGGTGAGGATTAACAACAGAAACCAAAAAGGATGGGATTCAAAGAGCTTTTTGGTTGGTGAGCACATGTAGACACTGTAAGAGTACCATGCTGGAGCGGGCATGGAAGCTCCATGCCTCTTGCCCCATACTTTGCCTTATGCATCTCTTCCATCTGACTGTTCTTGAGTTATATCCCTTTATAATAAACCAGTAATCTAGTAACTAAAATGTTTTTCTGAGTTCTGTCAACCACTCAAGCAAATTAATCAAAGAAGGGGATTGCAGAGACCGCTAATCTGTAGCCAGTAGGTCAGAAGCACAGGTTGGTGTCTGGATTTGTGATTGGTGTTTGTAGTTGAGGGGAGGGCAGTCTTGTGGAATTAAGCCTTTAACCTGTGGGATCTGAATCTATCTTTAGGTAGATGTGTCAGATTTGAGTTGAATTGTAGGTTACTCAGTCAGTGTCTGCTGAGAATTGGAGAATTGCTTGCTGGTATTGGAAAATACATATACATTGGAACATCCAAGTCTATTATTTCATACTAGAGGCTAGGTGCACGAATTCATGCACTGGTGGGGTCTGGCTGGGGTCCACCCTTGATTGGGGTGGAGAGGGGCCTATTGGGTCCTCAGTGCTCATCAAAGCAACTGGTCATTTCAGTCATTCTGGAGTTCTGGTTGGTTGGCTTA
>PVJN01063404.1:0-10768 GCA_004026805.1 Lasiurus borealis
GACTGACATCAGCCACTCATGCAGCTCAGGGTGTTTCATTGTAGGACTAACTCAACCACTCATGCAGCTCAAGGGGTTCCTTGTAGGACTGACATCAGCCACTCATGAAGCTCAGGGTGTTTTCATTGTAGGACTGACATCAGCCACTCATGCAGCTCAGGGTGTTTCCATTGTAGGACTGACATCAGCCACTCATGCAGCTCAGGGTGTTTCCATTGTAGGACTGACATCAGCCACTCATGCAGCTCAGGGTGTTTCATTGTAGGACTAACATCAACCACTCATGAAGCTTAAGGTGTTTCCATTGTAGGACTGACATCAGCCACTCATGCAGCTCAAGGTCTTGCTGATGCTGTGGTCTGAGTGCCTCATTTTGCTTAACACAGGGATAGGAGAGCATGTTTTTAGAAGCTGTGGTCAGAAATGACATGGAAGGAACAATTCAAGAGTTCCAAAACATGTGTGGAGACAAGGTCCAAAGCAAAGCCCAGGAGGGGCCCTGTCAGCCTGGAAGGACACATGCACTGAGGTGTCCAGTCATGGGAATGGATTTGCCTTGGTCTGTCCTGAGCTGGCAGGTGAGTCCTCCTGCCTCCTCGGCATGGCACAAAGGCCACTCACAATCCCTCTCGACCGGCTCAGAGGTCGCAAAGCCTTCTCCTCCTGCTCTGTGCCGAGCAGGCAGCACTGTGTTACCGTCACTTGATTCCGTGTCCTCACACGGTAACATTTAGACTCCTGGAGGACTGGAAGTATGTCTTTTCTGTGATGTATTTCCTCTTACCATATTGTATTCATTTTCATATCTTCAACGGTCAGTAGAGAACCTGATGCACTTCAGATGAAATACATGAATGATTTTAAAAAATGAATGGACAGAGCAGTTGTAAAAAAAAATAAACAGGTTTATTATCTTTTAGTAGCACCTAGTTACACATAAAACATTGACATTATGTGCAGGAAGGGCAGGAAGTGTTAGTTTATAATTTAGTTTTTTTTTTAATTGATTAACTGTTCTGTCCCTCCAGTCACCGGGTCCTTGATTGCTGAAGTCACCTTGTGGAATGATCTACTTGCACATAGTCACATATCATCCCCAAGAGTTAAACGCTGACTTTGTTATCAAAGTGAGGAAGGAATAGAAGAACCGGCATTGGTCTCTTAATCTTTTCTCTTATCATTCGTCTATCAATTTTATTGGTTTTACGCTTTCTTCTTTCTTTCCTTCAGCCTATTTCAAGTTTAATTTGCTTTATTTGTCTTGCTTCCTAAGGTGCAAGTCTAGGGAAGTGACTTAAAACTCTTTACTCACAATCATGGAACGCTATACATTTCCATCTAAGCCTGGTCTCAGCAGCATCACACAGGGTTTGCGATGGTGTGTTTTCATTTTAATTTCCATTCAAAATATTTTCATTTTCCCTTGTGATTTCTTTTCTGACCCCTGGTGTATTTTTAACTGTGTGCTTTAATTTTCCAATATCTGGGGATTTCCCAGCTAACTTTCTGTTGTTAATTTTTGCGTTGATTCTGCTGTAGTGGGAAAGTATGCTCTGTATGACTTCAAGCCTCTTGAATTTATTGAGACTTACGTTTGAGCCCAGAATGTGATGTAGGTCGGTGGTCTCCGATCTTTTGAACCTCATGAACCAGCAGTGGTCCGCGGACCACCGGTTGGCAACCGTGGATGTAGGTGAAGCTCTATGTGCACTTGAAAATATGTTTATTCTGCTCTAGTTGGGTGATATGTTCTATAACCATCAATTAAGGTGGTCTGCCCACCTTTCTATCAATTACTGACAAAGGAATATTAACGTCTCAGCTATGATCGTGGGTGTCTATTTTCACCTTCAGTTTTACCAGGTTTTGTTTCATGTTTTTTATATCTCTGTTATGAGGTATGCACAAATGTAATTGTATGTCTTTTTTCTGGATTAGCATTTTAAAATAAAAATTATATGTGTACAATATGATGATTTTAAACACTTATATTGCAAAATGATTACTACAGTCAGTATGTCTTTTTCTTTCTTTTTTTTTAATTAAATCTTTATTATTCAGATTATTACATTTGTTTCTCTTTTTTCCCCTCCATAGCTCCCCTCCACCTGGCTCCCACCCTTCCCTCTACCCTTACCTTCCTCCCGTTGACCTCATCCATAGGTGTATGATTTTTGTCTAGTCTCTCCCTGTAGACCCTTCACCCCTTTCCCCCTGAGGATTATCCGTCCACTCCCTTTCTGTGCTCCTGATTCTATTATATTCACCAGTTTATTCTGTTGATCAAATTTTTAATTCACTTAATTTTTAGATATACTTGTTGATAAATATGTATTTGTTGTTCATAATTTTTTTATCTTTTACCTTTTTCTTCTTCCTCTTCTAAAAGAGTACCTTTCAGCATTTCATTTAATACTGGTTTGGAGTTGATGAACTCCTTTAGCTTTTTCTTATTTGTGAAGCTCTTTATCTGCTCTTCAATTCTGAATGATAGCTTTGCTGGATAGAGTATTCTTGGTTGTAGGTTCTTGCTATTCATCATGTTGAATATTTCTTGCCATTCCCATCTGGCCTGCATCATTTCTGTTGAGAAATCAGCTGACAATCATATGGGTGCTCCCTTGTAGGTAATGAACTGTTTTTCTCTTACTGCTTTTAATATTCTCTCTTTGTCTTTTGCTCTTGGTATTTTAATTATGATGTGTCTTTGTGTAGTCCTCTTGAAATAGTATTAGACCTCTTCATGTATATTATAAAAATATTACCATTATATACTGCCCTTCCACCCCTTTCCTTTATACTACTGTCATATTTTATTTCTTCATATGTGATAAACACAATAATACATTAATTTATCTTTAATCTTCTATCACCTTTTAACTAGATTTTTTTAAACCAGAAAATAATCTGTATATTCTGGTGATCATTATTTCTTGGCCACAATTTTAATTTCTATCATTATTATTTTCCTTTTACCTGAAGAACTTTTAAAAACTTTACTGTAATAATGCACATCTACTAGAAACAAAATTCTGAGGAAGTTTTTTTTAAAGCTTTATTTCACTTCATTTTTGTCAGATATTTTTGCTGGATATAGACTTCTAGACACCTAGGAGTGCAAATGCTAGGTGTAGACCTAAACAAATGGGAGATATACCATGTTCTTGGATAAAAAGACTCAATTTTATAAAGACGTCAGTTCTCTCTAGGTTGATTTATACATGTAATGTAATCCCAATAAAATATCATCAGGTTATTTTCTAAACTTAGCCAGCTGGCTAAAATTATAAAACTCAGTTGGCAGAACAAATAAGCATGAATCGACAAGACAACCTTGAGAAAGAAGAATACTGAGTTGGGCTTGCCAGGCTGGACATGAAAGCATGTAAAGCCTTTATATTTAAAATAGATTGATGTCAATGCATGAGTGGACAGACAGACAGAACAAAAGAAAAAATTATAGTTCCAACTGTATGTGGAGGTTCAGTGTATAGTAAAGACAACATCTCAAATCATCAGGGAGAAAGATCAGATTTTTTTAAAGTGGTGCTAGGATAATTGAAGAGTCACATGGAAAGTATTAAAATCAGATGCATCCCTCACACGGTACATTAGGAACAATTCCAAATGGCTCATACAAATATAAGTACAAAAAATGGTTGAGCTATAATGTGAGAGTAGTGAAAACTATATCTAAATATGATTAAGGGAAAAGATTAATGAATGTGATTGCGTATTTTTAAATTCCATGTGGAAAAATACAGCATACATAAAAGAGAAGATAAACTAGGAGAAAAATATTTGCAACCTACAACAGGCTAATGACTAATATTTATAATATATATGCTAAAACTATAGAATGGAGAAGAAAAAAGCCAACAACTCTGTAGAAAAATGGGCTAGAGATATAGACTATTGAACCAAAAAAAAAAGCTGGAAATAGCTCTTATGAAAAATGCTCAACTCCACTTAGGATAAGGGAAATGAATATTAAACCATATTGGGATATCATGCCTCATCTATCAGGCTGGCAAAAATTCAAGTCTGACAGCCAAATCCATTGGCAGGTCTCTGAGGAATTGGTCACTCAAAAATGTGGTGGAAATATAAAAGGCTGAACCCTACAGAGGGGAATTTGGCAAGATCTAGTAAAATTATTTATGAATTTACTCTTTATCCTGACAATCTACTTCTAGAACATTTTCCCTAAGATACACCTGTGAAACTATGAAAAGACATATGCACAAAGCAATTCACTGTAGAACCATTAATAAAAGCAAAAGACATCCATCATGAGGGCACTGGTTGAATAAAGTATGCGGTGTCCATTAATGGAGCACTCTGCACTGGGTAAGGGGACGGAGTCCCTCTCCATACACTGCTATAGGACAATGGCATGGGCTCCAAGAGATGCTGTTAAGTAACAAAAGGCATGGTGAAGAAAAGCGTGTATAGCATCCCACCTTTCATCTAGGAATGGAGGATTTACAAACACACACATACATGTGCACATGAGCATATGCATATATGTTTATATCTAAAATTTGGAAAACTGTCATAAAATTTTTCAATTTTATTTCTTGGAAGGAAGGAAATAGGGAAAGAAGCTAGATTTTTAAAAATTTATTTTTGCGTGTGTAATTTTTTCTGGTAACCTTGTGAATATTTTACATAATGATAAACCAAAATTAAGGATTTAAAAAACAACCTCTAAAAACAAAAGCAAAATGAAACGCACAAATCTCATGTTTGATCACATGAGTCATTCATATAATTGGCTGGAAGTGTTGGGGATCTAGTTAAGTCATATGTATATATATGACTTAAAAGCACAGTGATTTGACTCTACATCCTTAATTGTACATACCCCAAAGCAAACAAGCAAACAAAAAACTAAAAACTAAAAAAATAAATCTTAAGCTATTTTCAGTCATCTATTATGGTACTGTTACTGTTTTTAAAAGACTGTCTAATATGGGATAAAGCAAATGTATAATAATAATGTTTCATATGGGAACAGGATTTGGGGTGTGAGAGGAAGGAAATACAGAGATAAGAACAATAGGACAAGTAAAAACCTTGTGCCCTGAATTGAAACTGGAGGTTTCTCTCTAAAGTCATCGTTTTTCTGGCTCATCAAAAAGACCTAGGTATCATGAACAATTCAGTAGCTTTGAGCACCTCTAGGACCCACATTATTATAAATACAATTTCCCACTGTCAGGAACCAGGGCTTCTTGGAGAAATGGCTGATTCCAGGTCCGGGACAGGAAATATGCAACATGATCTTGTCATAGCAAAATCAGAATCATGTCCAACACTGCTCTGATACCTGTCCAGCATGCTGCACACAGAGTTTTCGGTTCATACTTTTGAATGAATGTGTACAGGCTCCAACCCTCTGCCAGGTGGGAGAGGAAGGTTCCTCCGGTGACTGTACCGGGGCTTTGAAACACTGACTCATCTCCCCGGCGAGTCTGCACTGGCCCGTGGGTGGGGAGTGAGACAGCGGTGCTTTGCACAAGGAGATCTGAGAACAAGAAATGAGAGCGCAATAAAACGGGAAACAAGCGAAGAGCAAAATATGACTCTGAATGTCCTTGTGAAGGAGCTGCGATGGCAGCATTTTCTCAGAGTGCTATGGGCACAGGTGACATCCTGCCATGTCGCCGGGTTCCTCCTGCCATCTGATTGGTCCTGGCCCAGAAGCTCTCCTGTACCTGCAAGCTGAGACAGGGGACGAAGGGCGGGGTGGAGTCGTCCTGACTATCAAAACTATCAGACGTGTCTGTCTTGCAGCTCTTTAGAAGCTCAGTGATTGGGCACCATTTCTCTGAATTTGTGTGTGTGTGTGTGTGTGTGTGTGTGTGTGTGTGTGTGTTTCGACACTGTGACCTGGGCTGGTCTTCAGTAAATGACAAGTAAAACACTTGGGGTAGCTCCAGCCTTTATCTCATTCTCTCTCCCGCCCCTCTTTCCACCTCTGCAGCATTCCTTCCTCACTCATGGTGCTACCAGTCTCACAAAAGAATTGGATAAATTTATTCATACAAGGCAACCACAGGGACAGCGATTATTTAAATAGGATCAAAGCTTATGATGAAGCAAAAGGGAGTCTTGGAGTTGGAGGCGTGAGAAAGAGTGGAGATCATGCTCACTGCCATTGGGTTGATACTCACTCAGTTTTTCCATTTCCTCCTCGCCTTTGTTATCAGGCAGTTATTTTTTATTTTATTTTATTTTTTTAATATATTTTATTGATTTTTTTACAGATAGGAAGGGAGAGGGATAGAAAGTCAGAAACATCGATAAGAGAGAGACATCGATCAGCCACCTCCTGCACGCCCCACAGTGGAGATGTGCCGGCAAGCAAGGTACATGCCCCCGACAGGAATCGAACCTGGGACCTTTCAGTCCGCAAGCTGACGCTCTATCCACTGGGCCAAACTGGTCTCGGCAAGCTCCAACCTTTTAAAAAGTCAACTTAAAAATATATTTTGTCCTGGAGCAAGTCCAGTATGCTACACAGAGTTTCCAGTTCATACTTTTGAATGAATGTGTACAAGATTGATTTCAGAGAGGAAGGGAGAGGGAGAGAGAGATAGAAACATCAATGATGAGAGAGAATGATTGATGGGTTGCCTCCTGCATACCCCCTACTGGGGATCAAGCCCACAACCCAGACCCTGTGACATCCTGGTTCATAGGTCTGTGCTTAACCCCTGAGTCACATCAGCCAGGCTAAAATGTCAACTTTTAAACTTTCGCTACTTTAAAGAGATGAGCTATAAAAAAATACTTCCAAAATTGCTTTTTCCCAAATGATTCTGTTTATAGAGTTTGATCACATGGGTCCATTGGCTAGAACTGTTGACGTTGTCAAACTCCTTTTTCTTTGTAATCTCCACCTGAGGATATGTTTATTGATTTGAGAGAGGAAGAGGGAGAGGGAGAGGGGTAGGAAGAGAGAGAGAGAAACATCCGTGTGAAAGAGAAACATCAATTGGTTGCCTCCTATACATGTCCTGACTGGGGATTGAACCTGCAAACTAGGTATGTGCCCTGATTAGGAATTGAACACACAGCCGTTTGGGGTACAGGATGCTCTCCAAGTGAGCCACCTGGCCAAGGCAAGGTTGTCAAATATCAAAGCTGAGTTTCTTTTGCTGACTCATTGATTTCATAAAATGTTTGACTATTCAATCTAGCAAATTTAGGGTCAGTCTAATTATCTATGTGGATAATTCAAGCTAGAAAAGTTGTCAAAATGTGATTGGTTATCACTGACTGCCAGGATAAGCCTCAGATCATGAGAGGAGTGGTCAATTCTATGGGAATTGGAAATCAGTAAAGACTATTTGATATGATATCTTGATCCTGAAAAAAGGCCCCATATTCCATGAAGTCTTTCCTGCTTTCTAATCCTCATAGAATTGATTGCTCCTCTCATATGGATGCTTGACATGTCCCGAACACCATCTCTTTCTATTGGACAGTGAGTCCTTCCGGAACATATATTTTTTTTTAATATATTTTATTGATTTTTTTACAGAGAGGAAGGGAGAGGGATAAAGAGTTAGAAACATTGATGAGAGAGAGACATCAATCAGCTGCCTCTTGCACGCCCCCTACTGGGGATGTGCCTGAAACCAAGGTACATGCCCTTGACTGGAATCGAACCTGAGACCTTTCAGTCTACAGACTGACGCTCTATCCACTGAGCCAAACCGGTTTCGGCAAGGACCATTCTTGTTTGTCATCCCAGCGCTTATAAAGTGGGACAAATGGGATGTGATAAATATTTGTGAATAAAAACATTAATAAATTTAGCCTTATTTCATTTGCGGGGGTGGTGAACATATCCTTTGTGGACTGAATATAAATCATAGAAACGTGGAATGAGATAATGGCGAAATCTTCACTGATTCCCCCATTTAAGGTGCAGAATTACAGACACATGCAAAGGCAGGTTAAGGGGATGGGCAGAGGGTGCTCTGTCAATATCAGCTTCCCAGATTATCACGCAGATAAGGCACCAAAACAAGTATGTTTTGGCATGCACGGTCTGTCCAAGAGTTGGTCAGAGCTCTGAGAACCTGTGGGAACTACTCCAGATGTGGTTATTTTAGTGAGTATTTCCTAAGGGAGAAAACTCAGATTTAAAGTTAAACTGTTCTGTTATGATTATGCAAAAACCTGGGGGCAATCCTGACATTATTCAAAATAACTGAACTCATCGGCATACAGATAGCTCCAATGAAGAATGGATAGTAAAACACCTCCTCTTGCCAAACACAACACGCAGCATGAACCCAGATCCAATCTGCTAAGGCGCTGAAAACAAACACGGAGGGCAGACAGACAGACAGACAGACAGACACAAGGGGTGCAGCAAAGATAATATTGGACAGCTCAGGTATTCTGCATCCCAGCCAAGTGGTGGAAAGTTACAGGAAGTTTCTGCCTCTGGTTGGCTGCCTCTCCTCTCAGAACAGGGGACCTAGACCTTTGTTTTTTGTATTTTAAGTTACAGAGATTCTTTTTAAAAATATATATATTTTTTATTATTGATTTTTTACAGAGAGGAAGGGAGAAGGAATATAGAGTTAGAAACATCGATGAGAGAGACATCGATCAGCCGCCTCCTGCACACCCCCGACTGGGGATGTGCCTGCAACCAACATACATGCCCTTGACCGGAATCGAACCTGGGACCTTTCAGTCTGCAGGCCGATGCTCTATCCACTGAGCCAAACCGGTTTCAGCAAGGATCTAGAACTTTGTGATGTGGCTGAGCACATATCCCTGAACACCGTTCCTGCCTCACCATGCAACCTGCGGCCTCCGAGAAGCCAGCTCCTCCAGAGCTGTGTCTGAGTTGCTCCTCTCCACCAGCCTGACCCAAATCACTCTGTAGTTGGACTGTGTGTGGTGAGACCAGGAGAGGCCGAGCCAGCCATCTCTCTCGTCTCTGGGTGGAGGGTTAGAAGTTGGTGGGAGGGGAGAAAAAGAACCCCACATGGAGAGGATTTTCAGTAGTTTGGAGGTCTGATGAGAGCCGCTATTGACTGGGGTCTACTCTGGCCAGACACTTTCTACCACTACTTAATTTAACCCTTCAAATTAGCTTGTCAGACAAGTATGATTAGCCCCATGTTACAGACGAGGAAACAGGTTCAGAGAGGTTAAACAGCCAGCAGCTCACTCGCCTGGTGAGAGGCTGCTCTCTGATGATGGAAGCCATGTGTCCTGCCGCACCGTGTGGTCACCTCTCTCTAAGGTTGTGTCCCTAAGACTCCCTTAAGACTTGGCTCTACCGTTCCCCCAGGTCAGGTGTGATGGAGAGAGAGGAGCCCTGAGTCACCGCGGGGATGGGGCCAGGCTCAGCCCCGGGGCTCAGAGCTCTAGAAAGGGACTCGGGTCCCATCTTCATTCTCCTGCTCGTGGGATGAGGTCTGGCTTAACGTGGCTGTAACTAGATGGTCAGGACGTTCTCATAAAAGGAGCAGTCTTCGGAGCCTGGGGTTTTAGTAGGGGCTGCCCCCACTCAGCAAGAGACTCCTTTTGAACCAATTTTGTGGCATTTAAACTTTTATTCGCCGATTCTAAATTGTAATCACATGTATTTTATTTACAATAATAAACCCTTCGCTGTGCTAGGGCAGTAGTGTCTCCTAATGGGCCTGAGTGGCTATCAGATATTTTCTGAGCAACTACTTAGTGACTCAAGGGGAAAGTGCATTTTGAAGCTTGTCTGCCGAAAGCAACAGCAGGATGATATCAGCCTTAATCTCACGTGTAACCTGGTGTGACTTTATTTAAGCAACATGGACCAGGCAGCAGTATGATGGCAGGTAATAAAGGGCTTCCCAGTTCTTACTTCTGCCTCTTATTAGGACTTTTCTGTCTTAATTATTATCCATATAATTTTAGCCGAGATTTGGCGCTACCGGTGGGGTCTTATTTCAATTCTTCATGTATTCCTCCTAGGAACCCATTTTTACTCTTCACCGGAACTCGATTGCTAGTTTCCTGTACAAGAAAACTAGCATTTTTTCCCATAGTTTAAAAAAAAAAAACGGCAAGCTCTTTTTGTTGTTGTTTTTTTAAAGAGAATGTACGTAGAAACTCAATTTGTGCTCTTGATTTGTGGTGACTTTTTCGGGTTCATTTTTAAAGTGCCCATTACCCAAAGGTCTTCAGAACATGTCCACATTATAAAATATAGTTACATCAGTTATAGTTATATTTATAGTATTTTATATCTAGTTATGTTAAATTATATGTTTAAATATAGTTAAAGCATACAAACAATAGTTAAGTGAATTACAGAAGCTAGAAGATGAAACCCTCATAAAAGAGACAGAAGCCAGAGAAACGGAGTGTCTGGGAATCTCTGGACCCTGGAGTCTGCCCTGCAGGTCAAGAAGCAGGAGAGGAACGAGTTGATGAGAAATCTCTAGAGATTTCGTCCTTTTTCTTCCTTCCTGCAGAAGCCAGTGAGAGCAGGTGAGAGAAGGGTATTCAGAGCCCTGGGCTGCTATGCGAGGAATATGAGGAAAACCTGGTATCATGGGCTGAGGTGGCACTTAATCAGTATTTTTTTTTTTATCAAACCCTTGCCCATTTTATTTTATATTTTATTTTAAATTTTTAAATTATGTTATTGTTTAAACTATTACAAACAGTAGTACATATGTCTCCCTTTTTCCCCCTATTGACCTCCCTCTGTCCTTCCATACCCCCAGTACATACCGTCACCTGCCCC
>PVJN01063405.1:0-10762 GCA_004026805.1 Lasiurus borealis
TGGAAAGAAAAAAAAATCAGTATGAGATTTTAAAGTTACTAGAAGCAGTCCAGGAGCCCAAGGAAATAGTAGTCATCCATTGCAAAAGTCACCAGAAAGGGAAAGACTCAGTATCAGAGGGAAACCAACATGCTGATGCCACAGTCAACCTGGCTGCTAAAGAAAAAGAGGCATAGTCATGGATCATGTTGGTCTCCGACTTACCTGTACTTCCAAAGTACACTCCTCAGGAAGAGGAATGGGCCCAGCAAGAACGGGACAAGAGAACAAAGGAAGGCTGGTGGATACTCCCAGATCATAGGGTCTATGTCCCAGTACAGTTAGCCCATAAGGTAGTCCTCCAGCAGCATGAACTCACTCATTTAGGGAAGACTAACCTAGAAGCTTTCTTAGGCAGATGCTACCTAATTGCCCTAATTCCCTCCTCGTTTTCCTCAGTTTCTCAACGTTGCCTCCTCTATGCTTAGAGAAATGTCAAACAGGGTCCTATGGGATCAATAGGACTTCAGCACTCTGGGAAAGCTCCTTTTGAGGACTTAGAAGGAAATTTTACAGAAATAGGGCCTAGCAGAGGGAATAAATACCTGCTAGTTTTTGTTTGCACCTTTTAAGTCTGGGTCGAGGCATATCCCACTCACACGGAAAAGAACAAGAGACATCACTAAGGCATTGCTAAAGGATATAATTCCATGGTATAGTATACCTCCTGGGTAAAGGCAGCCCACCAGCCAAGTGATGCCTAGCCTGAGTGAAAGGTGACCTCTGACCAGAAACACCCCCTGAGGATCATTCTCAAGAAGACAGCGGATCTGTCAGATCAACCAACTCCAAGGAATTCAGAAATGCTCTGCTGAATTCTCCCTAACACTAATTTTTCTTATCTCCTCCTAAAGGTAATATGCTCTGGTATTTCTGGATAATCATTGGTTTTATCTTTCTAACAAATTTTATTTTGTCTTTTTATAAGTGCCACCAGAACCTGAGGCCAGTACAAGCAGGAGAACTCATCTGCCCTTGCTGAGACACAGAAGCACCATAAAATTACTTCTTCCCACACAGCAAGGAAACAAAGACCCCATCATGAATTATTGGACTATACCTTGTCATGCCATCCTTAGCTACATCTACCTTGCAGGAATAGCTATAAAACTGCTCTTTGTCCTAGTGGTTCATTGTTGTAGACCCTCACTGAACAGAAATAGAGGGAATAACATGCTCCCACAAATAATACTAGCTAGCACATACTTAGCTCCCATAGGGACCACTGCCACGTGATCTTGCTTTGAAACTCATTACCCAAATATGTTACCGGGTAGCCTATGGGAAAGCCCCATCAAGCCAGATGTTTGTTAGCTATACTTATCAGCCTGCAGCATGTTATGACTCCACTACCAAATGCACTTGGGGGGTGGGGGGAATTGTATTGGACGGAAAATATGTTGGGACCTGTCATTGCCAATATGCAGCTAATTATTGTTGCTCTTATTTGTTTCAGCAATATCCAGGCCCAATATTCAACAGGTTGCTTCCCAGATGAACTATGTAACCATACTCTTAAGACTAAAAATACCACATTCTATGTGTGTGGAACCATGTGGAACCATGCTTGCCTCTGCATGCCTGCAAACTGGATGGGAATGCCTTTAAACTTCAGAATTCTCTACAAAAACCCCTAATGGGATGCTAACCCCTTGTCATAGCCTCTTTCCAGCTGGAAGCAGTTAAGAGTGGTTATCATCCATGTTCACCATAACATCCCATATTTTTTGTATCACAAGGCTAAGAGAATTTTGTGGGACAAAGGGGAGGGGAGGAATGAGAAGTCTAAAAAAGGGCTAATTCCAATGTAACCTTGATATTTGGGGCTAGTGATCTTAATCCAAGTCAGCAAGCTCAGTGTACATTCCTGATAACCTATAATTAAGTCCCTCTCTCTTTCCCAGATACTGTTCTTGCAGAACCTATTACTGTGAACACTGCACTGCCCCAGAGGGAGGGTTATTATTATTATTATTATTATTATTATTATTATTATTATTGTGTGTGTGTGCGCCACATCTTTTAATTTTTGTTATTTCTCTGACCTAACAATGGTTTTATGCTTTTCTCTACATCATGCTGTCTAAAAAGAAATCTTCCCTCATACCTTAAATTTCCTACCTAAAATTTCATCATAACATTGTTAGGTCAGAGGAATTCCAGAAGCTGGTGCATGCAACCAATGGTGACGCAGATAACAGACTAGTGCGGCAGACAGTTGTCAACACTCATGCTGGTCCCTTCCTGGAACCTGTGATGGACTAGTGCTCCAGGCAAATGGTGACGCAGTTATTGGCTCCATTCCTGGAACCTGTGCCCATGGCAGAAATTCCACCTGCCCTCAGTTCATGGTCCTCTCCCCTCACTGAACACCTGTATTAAAAAAGTGCCTCAGCTCCTGTCCAATGCGACTTCCCTGGCCCCATCCTCAGGACCGGTGAACCTTGCCCTGGAGTGCAAGATTAAACCTCCTTTTGACTGGTCTGGACTCTCTGTCTTTGTTCCCTGTTCCACAAACCTCACAAACATCTTTATAAAAATAATGAATTTTCTATCCAGAGCTAATTTCCAATTTTGAATTTTTCTTTTGTTTTTATTTATTTACTTATTTTTATTTGATTTTTTGTTTTTAGTTATATATTGGATGCCTTATTAATCATTTCAAGACTATATATATTTAACACATAAGCTTTCAAGTTTCACTCCCAAATGATGATGAAAAGTAAAGATATACATCAGTAATAAAGATGGTATGACTTTCTAAATCACAAAGGGAGTGAACTGAGTTATTACCTTAAAAATATAAATTGATTCTTTCTGTTAAAAAAATCAGTTAAAAGTTATTTGCACTTCACATAGATGAATATTTTGCTCCTAGACTTATGTAAGTACCAATAATTTCTAATTTGAGTCTTCTCAATGTTACACTAAAGCATTTTTAACATCTTTCCTTTTATTTTCATTATAACAGATAATGATTTGCTTGAAATTATAACAACTCTCCAAACAAGATATTGAGCAATAACACAAACAAAATTATAAACTATTCATACTTTCTCCACTAAGAAAGCACTGACCACTCTTTTATAATATTTGGAAGTGTTAAACCATCATTCTTTTTTTAATATATCACAGCTAACTTATGTGACAGGAACAGCTTGCACCTGCATTCCAACCAGCTGTTCCTGCTAAAATTAATATCTGTAGAATCCTGGCTGACAGTGGATGATGGAGACATTAATCAAAAAATCTAGAAGTTTACAGGGGTTTCTAGGTTTGACCCAATTTCAATTTATTCATCAGCAGTTTCCTGAGAACTATAGGTATGGGGAAAGATTAGATAAACTTTCAGATTAGACCAACTCAACTTTATGTAATATTAGCTCAATTTATTGGTTCATTTTTAAAAATACAATTTGTTGGTATATTTATGATAAATTTGTCTCCTAATTATTTGCTTAATTTTTTAAAAATTAAAATTACTGAGGTAACCTTAGTTAATAATAATATTATATAGGTTTAAGTGTATAGTTTTGTAATATCTATTCTATATAATAAAAGGCTAGTATTCAAATCAACTGAACAGTAGAATGACCGGTCACTATGAGTTTCACTGACCACCAAAGGCCAGATGCTCAATGCAGGAGATGCCTACTGGTGGACAGTGCACTCCCACAGGGAGAGCACTGCTCAGTCAGAAACCAGGTTCATAGCCGGCAAGTGCAATGGCAGTGGTGGGTACCTCTCCCACCACTGAGACAGCACTAAAGATTCCTCAGGGGATGTCTGCCACTAGCTTAGGCCCACTACTTGTGGGGAACAAGCCTAAGCTGGCAGGCAGACATCCCCTGAGAGATCTCAGACTGTGAGAGGGCGCAGGCCAGACTGAGGGACCCACCCTCAGTGCATGTTGCCTCTAGTCCTATATAATGAAAGGCTAATATGCACATATACCAAACAGTGAAACAACAGAACAACTGGTCACTATGATGTGTGCTGACCACCAGGGGATATGCACAGAACAGGATGGGTGTCAGCAGCAGGCAGCAATTGCAGAACATGGCAGGCATTGGTTGTGGCATGTTGGTGGAACAGGTGAACGGGAGCATCAGACCAAGGTGGGGAGCCAATTGCTGTCATAGGGGCAATACTGGTGGCTACTGAAAATTCTTTGCTCCCATGTGTCGTGATACCACCCAGCACTCTCACCCGATTCTGGTGCTGGCCTCACTTATACCTGCTACAGCGCCAGAGCCACAATTCGTACCCGCTGCTGGTGTCATCAGCACATTCAAGTGGCAGTGGCAATAGAGAAGCTCCCAGCAGACAGGGTACCAGGGAACATGGCAGGAGGGGCTAGGTGGGGGCACAGAGGATGGGTTGAGACCCACTTTTGTGCCCACCACAGCCTCGTGGCCCACAGTTCCTTTCAAGGTGCACAAATTTGTGCACTGGGCTCTTGGTCCTATCTAATAAAGAGAGGATATGCTAATTGACCCTCACACTGTATCAAAGATGGTAGAGCCCAGAGACAATAAGAAGGGAATATGGTAATTTACTGCCCTGCCCTCAAAGATGGTGGTGCCCACAGCCAATAAGGAGGGAATATGCTAATTGACAGTCACACCTTCAAAGATGGCAGCATCCACAGCCACAAGATGGTGGCACCCAGTCCACTCAGTTCCACCGGGGTGGCAGGCACTCAGTAAGACCAGGCCTACCCCCAAGGAGGTCTTGGGCTTACTTCGTGCCTGCCTCCAGAGTCCCCCAGTCCCCTCAGCCACCCAGCCATCCAGGGCCAGCCCGAGGAGCAAGTGAGCTTAGGATGGTGGCTTCCCAGCTGCCTAGAATTGGCTTGAGGCATAGGAAGGCCTTGGATGGTGGCTGCCCAGCTAACACTCAAGTTTCTGGCAAGCCTCAGATGGTGGCTGCCCAGCTACCCAGGGCCACCTGAGGCTCAGATAACCATGGCCGGGCAAGGCTTGCACTGCCAGCCGTGTCAGGAGCAGAGGTGTGATGAGGTATTGCCTTCCCATGATTGCCAGGTCTCCTCCCATCCCTGAGGGCTCCTAGACTGTGGGAGGGAACAGGCTGGGCTGAGGGAACCCCCTCTAGTGCATGAAAATTCTAGTCCTATCTAATAAAAAAGTAATATGCAAATTGATCACACCTCTGCTATACCCAAAAACCACTCCCACCAGCCACTCAGGAGTGAGTATGCAAATTAATCCCAATCAAGATGGCTGTGGCCACAGAATAAGCAGGAGCTTGGGTTTACCTGGTATGGAGGCAGCCAAGCTTTTCTCACACCCTGGCAAGCTTAGGCCAGCACTCAAGGCTACAATGTTTCAATTATAGAAGATAAATAAATCCCAACTAAATGGCATCAGCCA
This sequence comes from Lasiurus borealis, assembly GCA_004026805.1. Lineage (NCBI taxonomy): Eukaryota > Metazoa > Chordata > Mammalia > Chiroptera > Vespertilionidae > Lasiurus > Lasiurus borealis. Next base: position 5,433 of record PVJN01063405.1, read on the forward strand.
TGGAGCTGGAGGAGGCTTGAGTTGCCCCTGGTGATGGAGGAAGCCAAGCTTTCCCCACAGCCTGGCTGGCTGAGGCCTCCACACAAGGCTACAAAGTTTCAATTATAGAATATAAATAAATCCCCCCAAAAATGGCTGTGGCCATTGAGCAAGTAGGAAGATTGGCTCTGCTCAAGGCTACAAAGTTTCAATTATAGAAGATAAATAAATCCCAGATACCAGGGCCTCCATTTGGGTCCATGGGGGGCATGGCCAGCCTGCAAACCACCACAAGCCCCTCTCCCAGGCTGCCCCATGCCCAAAAGGAACCCTCACCCTGATCCAGGACACACTTCAGGGCAAATCAGCTGGCCCCCACCTGTGCACCAGGCCTCTACCCTGTATAATAAAATAGTAATATGCAAATTGGCCATCACTCCAATACATAAGATTGCTCTCCCCATGTGGTCAAAGATGGCCACCACAAGATGGCCAGCAGGGGAGGATATTTGGGAGGGGCAAGTCCTTCAAGGGAGAGCAGTTGGGGATGATAAAGCCTGCCTGCAAGAGGGGGGGGAGTTGGGTGAAACCAGGGCTGCAGGGGAGAGCAGATGGGGGGGACCCAGCATGCAGGGAAGGTCAGTTAGGGGTGACCAGACCTGCAGGGGAGGGCAGTTAGACATAAATCAGGCTGGTAGGGGAGTGGTTAGAGTGTGATTAGGCTGGCAGGCAGAAGTGGTTAGGGGCAATCAGGAAGGCAGGCAGGTGAGCAGTTGGGAGCCAGCAGTCCTGCATTGTAAGAGGGTTGTCTGACTGACCGTTTAGGGCTGATCCTACTGAGATAGGGCCTAAACAGGCAGTCAGACATCCCTTAAGGGGTACCAGATTGGAGAGGGTGCAGGCTGCATGAATTTCATGCACTGGGACTCTAGTATATATATATAAAAGGCTAAGTGACCAGCCAACCAGCTGGTAGGTATGATCCACACTGACAACCAAGGGACAGATGTTCAATGCGGGAGCTGCTGAGGTGCTGTGACTTGGCAGTAGTGGTTCTCGGGTGACACATCCTAGAACTAGAGAGGAACTCTCACACTCCATGACCCTTTGGGGATGTTGAAGAGCCAGTTTTGGCCTGATGGCCAAAGGCCAGGCCACCATACGTGATCTGCTAGAGCAGTGGTTCTCAACCTTTCTAATGCCGTGACCCTTTAATACAGTTCCTCATGTTGTAGTGACCCCCAACCATAAAATTATTTTTGTTGCTACTTCATAACTGTAATTTTGCAACTGTTATGAATTGAATCTGTGTTTTCCAATAATCTTAGGCGACCCCTGTGAAAGTTTTGTTCGACCCCCAAAGGGGTCGCAACCCACAGGTTGAGACCGCTGTGCTAGAGGGACTCCACTCACTCTGCAGATGCCCTTTGAGCTGTGATACCAGACCAGGTGTGGCCAGCTGTGGAGGGACAATGGGAGGTTGGCTGCATGTAACGTCTGGCCTGTCTAACCCAATCCCACCCCATGCATGGGTTACTAGTATCACACACACACACACACACACACACACACACACACTAGGGGCTCAGTGCACAGATTTGTGCACCTTGAAAGGAACTGTGGGCTGTGAGGTTGCAGTGGTCATAGGGAATGGTCTCAGCCAACTCTCTGTGCTCTGCCTGGCCCCTTCACTGTGGCCCCAGTCTCCTGTTTTCCAGTAGCCCTGCTCCCATGTGTTGATGGCACCAAGCAATCAGGACTGGCACTGGGTGCTGGGTGCTGGCAGTGGGTGCAAGTGGCAACTGCTGGCCCTGATTGTCCCTCAGGAGCAGGGGGAGGTGGAGAAGCCCTGAGAGGTGCTTGGGGCTGTCAGCTGCCAAATGCACCCACTGAAGGTGCTGAATGATTGTGGCTGGCACCAGGCACCGGCAGTGGGTCCAAGCACTGGAGCCACCACTTGGACCCACTGCTGGCAGCAGGTGTGAGTGCTGAGTGGAAACATGGCATACAGGAGCAAAGAATTTTCAGTAATCACCAGAAGCTCACCCCGATGGCAACGACTGGTGCCCCACCTTGATCTGGCATCCCCACTCACCTGTTCTACCATCCTGCCTCTGCTGATGCCCATCATGTTCTGTGCTCTGCTGCCTGCAGCTGATGCCTACCATGTTCTGTGCACACCCCCTGGTGGTCAGCATATGTCATAGCAACAGTTGTTTGGTTGTTCTGCTGTTTGATCTACTTGCATATTAGCCTTTTATTATATAGGATTGCACTATGTTCCCACCACCCAAAGTGTATATTTAATCCCATTTAACCTTCACCACCCACAATCCCCTTCCCTCTGATAACCACCTAACTGTGTGCATGAGTTCTTGCTTGCTTGTTTTTCTTTGTTTAATTTCTGTTTTCAGTTTTATATCCCATCTATGAGTGAAATGATATGGAAGGAAGGAAGAAAGGAATAAAAGGCCCATAAATATAAAATGAAATCAAAAGAATCTGAAGCAAAGATATAGAGACCCCATCCTAGATCTATTTTCCTAAAATATATTCCTCACTTAATATAAGTTTAGATCAACCTATTATGCATTTTAAAAATGAAGTTCAGCCAAAATCGGTTTGGTTCATTGGATAGAGCTTGGCCTGCAGACCAAAAGGTCCCAGGTTCAATTCCAGGCAAGGGTATGTACCTTGGTTGCAGGCATATCCCCAGTAAGGGGCATTCAGGAGGTGGCTAATCGATGTCTCTCTCTCATTGATGCTTCTCTCTATCCCTCTCTCTTCCTGTCTGTAAAAAAAATCAATAAAATATATTTTAAAATGAAGTTTAAAACTTTATATTTGGCCCTGGCTGGTGAGTTTCAGTTGGTTGGAGCACCACCACATGTATCGAAGGATCACTACTCTATTCCCAGTTAGGTAACATATCCAGGTTGTAGGTTCAATCCCCAGTTTGGGCACATATGGGAGGCAGCAGATCAATGTTTCACTCTCACATCAATGTTTTTATCTTTTTTCTCCCTCTCCTTTCTTCTCTCTCTAGATACAATTGAAACATATCTTTCAGTGAGGATTTAAAAACAACCATATTTTCTTCTCTTTCCAGCTAATAAAAAACAAAACAAAACAAAACAAAACAAACAAAAATAGCAGGGACTACATTTACCTTCTTGCCTGAAACAACTTTTAAAAACTGGAGGCTCTCTGGCATGGCTCAGGGGTTGAGCATCAACCAATGAATCAGCGATCATGGTTCAATTCCTGGTCAGGACACATGCCCAGGTTTCATAATTGATCCCCAGTGTGGGGCATGAAGGAAACAGCCAATAAATGATTTTTCTCTCATCATTGATGTTTCTCTCTCTCTCTCTCTCTCTCTCTCTCTCTCTCTCTCTCTCTCTCTCTCTCTTTCTCTCTCTCTATCTCTCTCCCCTTCATCTCTGAAATCAATACAAATATGTTTTTAAAAATTGGAAAAAGCATATGACACACAAGTTTTCAAAATTTTGACTATCAGGCATCCCTGAGAAATGATAAACAAAGAAATTTAGCACTGTAATTGTTCCACCTTACTATCTGAAGACTGTTTCCATGCTGTAACACAGGGAGAAGGAACCAATAAAAAGGTAGGGACTTAATGAGCACAGGCAGCCATATGAGGAAACTATTGCAGTCAGGAAAAGAAACAACCAGAGCAGAGGGTACAGTACTCAAACTTACACAAGGCTGAGGTAGCTACTATTTCTATTAGACAGAATTGAAAAACTATACAACTCAAGGGCTTTCTCTGAGAGGTAGAGTAATATTAACTCTTAAAATATATTAAGTTCTGAAATTACCAAACAAAGCTTAAAAATAAAACTGTTTCTGTGTAACTTAACTATATCCTATAACAAAGCAAACAAATATTTGTAGTGATACATAAGTATTTCAGCAAGCTAAAATAAAATGGTGCTTCCTCAATTGATTAATTTGAGCTATGGAAACTTACAGCTAGCATCATAGTTAATAGTGAAAGACTAAATCTTTTCCCTCCAATAATCATAATAATAATCATAATAATAATCATAATGATGATGATGTAAGGATATATATTCATGTCCAGTTCTATTTAACACTATACAGAAGGTGCTAATCAGAGCAATAAGATAAGAAATCATAATGTAAGCTATTCAAATTGGGAAAAAAAGAAAACCTGCCCTTTTTTGCAGCTGACACAATTTGTATATAGAGAATCCTAAAGATTCCATCAAAGAACAGAAAGCCCAAAAATCAATGTACACCTAAATTAAGAAAGGATGCAAGAGCATACAATGGGGTAAAAACATTCTCTTAAATTAATGGTATGGGAAAGTTGGACAGGCACATGCAAAAATAAATAAATAAATAAAACTAGATCACCACCTTACACAATAGACAAGAATAAACTCAGTATGGATAAAAGATTTAAATGTAATTTAAAACTACAAATAATACAAAATAAAACATAAACAGCACAATTTCAGATATTTCTTATAGATAAATTTTTGCTGATATGTCTCCTAGGGCAAGGGAAATAAAGGAAAAAGTAAACATGGGACTATGGCAAACTAAAAAGCTTCTCCATAGCAAAAGAAACTACCATCAAAATAAAAATGGAACCCCCTGTATGGGAGAAAAAATGCATCAATTCTATATCTGATACGGATGATTTTAAAAAGTATATAGAACTTATACAACTATAAACCATCAAGGCAAGAGATCAAATACAAATTTGGACAAATAACCTGAATTGATACTTCTCCAAAGAGGAACACAGATTGCTAATAGACATTATGAAAAAAATGCTTAAAGTCTCTAATCATCAGAGGGATGCAAATTAAAACCACAATGAGATACCACCTCACTTCTGCCCTGATAGGCACCATCAATAAATCAAACAAGTGCTGGCAGGATGTGGAGACAACTGAACCCTAATGCACTGTTGGTGGGAATGAAGATTGGTGTAGCCACTGTGGAAAATAGTATGAATTTTCCTCAAAAATTAAAAATGGAACTTCCTTTTGACTCAAGGATTCCACTTTGCAGAATATATCTTAAGATTCCTGAAACGCCAATTTGAAAGCATATATGTACCCCTATGTTCATAGTAGCATCCCATCTAATAAATGAGTAATATGCAAATTGACCATACCTCTGCTATACCCACCAGCCATGCCTATCAGCCAATCAGAGTGAGTATGCAAATTAACCCAAACAAGATGGCTACAGCCACAGAGAGAGCAGGAGGGAGGCTTGGGTTGCCCCTAGCAATGGAGGAAGCCAAGCGCTCAGGCTTCTGCTTAATGCAACGAAGTTTCAATAGCTGT
>PVJN01063406.1:0-10767 GCA_004026805.1 Lasiurus borealis
CCTCTACTCCTAGTGATTTCTCTAGCATCCAGCTGGGCCATGCTCTCACCCATCCACCCACCCACCCACCCATCCATCCAAATGAGGATTCTCAGAAATCAGGGCCCAGGCTGCCACCAGGCCCTCTGGCTTCTCTGAGGGGCCCTCCGGAGGTACAGTTTGCTGCCACAGCCACCGCCCTCCTCCACCCATTCTCCTCTCAGCTGCCAAAGCCATCCATCTAAAACTCAAATGGGATTGTGTCACAGGCCTGCCTTAAAAACCCTGCTTGGCCCGAAACTGGTTTGGCTCAGTGGTAGAGCGTCCTGAAGGGTCCCAGGTTCGATTCTGGTCAAGGGCATGTGCCTTGGTTGCGAGCACAACCCCAGTAGGGGTTGTGCAAGAGGCAGCTGATCAATGTTTCTAATTCTCTATCCCTTTCCCTTCCTCTCCGTAAAAAAAAAACAAATAAAATATATTAAAAACAAAAAAACAAAACAAAACCCTGCTTGGCTTCTCTCCATAGAATGGAGGAGCTTCAGATGAGTTTTTTGATGCTTGGCCTGTATTTTTTTTTTTCCAATTTGGAAGTTTTGCATGAAAAACTGGAGACACCAAGCCCTTATTTCTGCATCATTGCAGTTGGCTGGAGCTGAGCACAGCATCCCCTCCCTCAGCAGGCGCTCCTTAGGGAAGTCTCCATCAGTCCTGTTGCCTCACAGCCAGCCTCCTACCTCATCAGGTCACCGGCCGGGTACCTGTGAGCATTTGAGTTTCCCATCTAGTCTCCAGGCACAGGTTGTTAGCATGGCTTGGATGACTAGATGTCCTTTCCTCTGCCTTCATGCTCATCCCACTCCTTCCCAGCACTGACACACTAATCTCTCTCTGGTCACCAGATATGCCAGTATCAGTGGGCAGTTCCCACTATCTGCCTTTCTGTGCCCTCATTCAGCAGATATATATTGAGCACCTACTATCCACAGGAATTCTGGGCCAGGTAATAGGGACAGGATAAGAAGGTCCAGTGTATTAGTCTGGGTTCTTCAGAGAAACAATACCAATGGGAGGGAATCCAAGATGGTGGCATAGGTGAGCAACTAAACTGCTGCCTCGCACAACAATTTCAAAACTACAACTAAAAGACAGAATGGACATCATCCAGAACCACAGAAAAGCTGCCTGAGTAGAAATTCTACAACTAGAAGAAAAGAGAGGGGCTCACGGAGACCCAGAGGGGGTGCAAAGAGCTGAGGTACAGAGACGCACTTGTGGAGAGGGGGGGTGCCAGATTGCCTGGCTGGCTTCATCTGGCAGGAGGGAGATGAGAGACTTCCAACTGCACTGAATCCCTTATCCTACAGCACTGAACCACAGGTCCGGCCGAAACTCACACGGGGGGAGTTTGGACTGTGAAAAGGGAAAAGTGCGTGGAAATTTAGGGAATCCGAGAAAGTCTGCGGGCGCGCACTCCACTGTGCACACAGGATGGGCTGCTGATTGTGCTTCTGGCTTGTGGGCGAGAGACAGAGCATACAGACTGTGCCACTTCTAACTCCACTAAACCCCAGTTTTGGGCAAGATCCTGGGGACCCAGACTCGTAGGGTCCCAGAGCGCAGGGGAGCCGGAAAGGCAGTGGTCTAGAGGCACTGTGCATGTGCACAGGGACCGCTCCAGCTATTACCCAGAGTCATGTGAGACCCAGAGGCCATGTAGGGCGGGGCCGACTGGAAGGCAAGGCGGTCCATTAAGCCCTGAGACTCCACCTCTCCCAAGCTCAACAGAGAGGCTTTTGCAGTTTTGCAAGTCTGGTATCATAAGGCTGAGTCCAACACAGAAGTTCTCCCAGCATAGTGAAAATGCAGAGACAAAGGAAGAGATCACAAACAATAGAAGTGAAGGAAAACCAAGGACTGGATAGAGAGTTCAAAACCATGCTTATAAGGTTTTTCAAGAATCTCCTAGGAAAGGTAGATAAATTTAGAGAGACCCAAGAGGAGATGAAAAAGGACCAACTAGAAATTAAACATACACTGTCTGAAATAAAAAATATTATACAGAGACCTAACAGCAGACTAGAGGAAGGCAAGAATCAAGTCAAAGATTTGAAATACAAAGAAGCAAAAAATACTACACGGAAAAGCAAAAAGAATAAAAGAATAAAAAAATGTGAAGATAGTGTAAGGAGCCTCTGGGACAACTTCAAGCGTACCAACATCAGAATCATGGGGGTGCCAGAAGAAGAGAGAGAGCAAGATACTGAAAACCTATTTGAAGAAATAATGACTGAAAACTTCCCACACCTGGTGAAAGAAATAGATTTACAAGTCCAGGAAGCACACAGAACCCCAAACAAAAGGAATCCAAAGAGGATCACACCAAGACATATCATAATTAAAATACCAAGAGCAAAAGACAAAGAGAGAATATTAAAAGCATCAAGAGAAAAACAGTTAATTACCTATAAGGGAGTACCCAAACAATTGTCAGCTGATTTCTCAACAGAAACTATGCAGCCCCAAAGGGAGTAGCAAGAAATATTCAACCATATGAATAGCAAGAGCCTACAACCAATAATACTCTATCCAGCAAAGCTATCATTCAGAATTGAAGAGCAGATAAAGAGCTTCACAGATAAGAAAAAACTAAAGGAGTTCATCAACACCAAACCAGTATTATATGAAATACTGGAAGGTACTCTTTAAGAAGAGGAAGAAGAAAAAGGTAAAAGATAAAAAATTATGAACAACAAATACATATCTATCAACAAGTGAATCTAAAAATTACATGAATTAAAAATCTGATGAACAGAATAAACTGATGAATATAATAGAATCAGGAGCATAGAAAGGGAGTGGACTGACAATTCTTGGGGGAAAGGTGTAGGAGGTGTGCAGGGAGAGACTGGACAAAAATCATACACCTATGGATGAGGTCAATTTGGGGGAGGTAAGGGCAGAGGGAGGGGTGGGAGCTGGGTGGAGGGGAGCTATGAAGGAGGGAAAGAAAGAGAAACAAATGTAATAATCTGAACAATAAAGATTTAATTTTTTTTAAAAAAAGAAAAAGTATTACTAAGAGAAAAGAAAAAAGAAACAACACCAATGGGATAGGTAGATAGAGACTGTTATAAGGAGTTGGCTCATGGGATTATGGAGGCTGGAAATCCAAGATCTACAGTCAGCAAGCTGAAGACTCCGAAGAGTAATGGAGTAAGTTCAAGTCAGAGTCCAAAGGCAGGAGAAGACCAGTGTCTCAGCTCTGAGACAATCAGGTGGAGAGAAGAACTTCTTTCTTACTCTGCCCTTTGGTTGTATTCAGCCTTTAAGGGATGGAGTGAGACCTGCCCACACTGGGGAGGGTGATCTCTTCACTCAGTCCACAGATTCAGATGTTGACCTCATTCAGAAGCACCCTCAAGACACGCCAGATGTAAGGTTTCCTCAAATATCCAAACAACGAGGGACCTTGTGGTCTCTCTCTCTCTCTCTCTCTCTCTCTCTCTCTCTCTCTCACACACACACACACACACACACATTCAAAGTCTACAGAAAGGCACAGAGATAATACAGCAAAGTGCCATATACCCATGACCCATCCTTAAAAGATATAGCCTCCCAGATACAGCACAGGCCAGGGTGGGCAAACCATCCCCATCTTCCCAGGATGGTCTTGCTTTTAGCCTACATCCTGGACCCCTTCACCCTGGGCAAACCTGGAGGGTTAGTTACTGTGGTACAGCCTTCCTCTACCCACCATCATGTATACACTTCCTCAAAATCATGCCTTCAACCATCATCAGAGGAAGACATTGGTTTAAAGTTGTGTTGTGTTTCTTCATACTTTGATTCATCCCTAAATGATATAAGAGTACTGGTTTGCACACAGTTGGGTCCAGATGACCCAACTGGATGGATGATGCTTTCCTGATGGGCAGTGATGTTGTGAATATGGAAAGCAGTGGATGAAATTTCCTGAACATTTGAAGAAAAACTAGAAGCTCAATAAATGCACAGCACAGAAACTGGACAGGGAGAGGTAAGGGAGAAGGGATGATGTGGGGAGTCAGGGACTAGGAAGAAAGTTTCCCAGGAGGCAGTCAGAAGAGCCCTAGAAAGAGGACCCAGGCCGGAGAAGGCCTTTGGGAGGAGAGAAAAAGGGTGTTTGGAGAGGTTGTTGCAAACTTTCTTTTTTGGATGCTCCTGTGACACACTCAGGAGCATCTACAGCCCTCTTGTGTGGGGGCCAAAGGATGCTCTCAGGGGGCCTGGGAGGAGGTGTCTCAGAGCCTCTGCTCACCAGGCTGCATTCGGGGCAGCTGACACTTGTGCTTCCCATGGTGTCCCCCAATGTGCTCCCTGAGGGCTCCTGACACATGGGAGGGGGTCAGTATTATTTGTGGAAGGAAGAAAGGAAGAAAGAAAAAGGAGGGAAGGAAGGAGGGAAGAAAGGAAAGAAGGAATGAAGGTGGAAAGGAGAGAAGGTGGGAAGGAAGGAAGAAAGAAAGGAAGAAAGGAGAAAGGGAAGAAGGGAGAGGGAGAGACGGACGGAGTGGGGGGCCCTCAGCCCTGTTGGGGATCCAGAATGGCCCGGCTGTGGTCTTTCCTGCTGATCTGATGGCCTGATCAATAGGCAGGATGGGAGGCACCTCCATGGCCACCAGCCCTTGCACTACTGTGGCCCTCGAGCTGCTCAAGGCCCAGGGCCTGTTCTCTGATTTCCACACTGACAGGCAGGGAAGAGCCCATGAGCAAGCACTGTGGGGGAGAAGGGGGAAAGAGACAGACAGCGGAGCAGAGGGAAGTGGAGAGGGGCAGAGGCATGCTGCTTAGCAACCATGGGAGACAATTTAGAGAAGTGACAGGACCATTTCTCCCAGTGCCTCAAAGGGAAGGTTTTTAAAGAACTCCCACGCCTACACTGGCTGATCCTGTTGTGGCGGTGCGGAGTGTCTGCTGGGACTTGCAAGGCTCCTCTGGAAGTCAGGCCCATGCTCTGGAAGGCTGGCCAGCCTCGGGGGCTGTGGGAAAAGCTGCAGGAACATGGTCCCCAATCACTCAAAGGGAACAAGCCTCAAAGGAACAATGTGGGGACACAGCCTCCCCCTTCTCCCAGCTTTTCTCTGGCTCCCAGTTCCTTTGGCCGCCCCACCTCGCAGGCCAACATCTAGGCTTTCCTTTTCTTTCTCCCAGGACCCTATCAGCAGCCCAGTCCTGCTCCTGCCCCTACACTGAGAACTCTCAATTGCTTTTCTTTCTTAATTTGATTTTCTCTGGCTCAGAATCGAGATCAAAAGAATAAATTCTTTCCAGCCTTTTAGGAATAATTCCCAGAATCTCCCACTGGAAATGCATACATAATTACCATCATTATTTTAAAAACTCTTTCTTGCTCTCTTATCCACTTCTTTTCCATTTCTGCTGCAGGCCGCAGGAGGAAGGGAGGAAGAGGAAGCTCCAAGAATGTCTCTGTGGTTGCAGATTGACTAGTAGTAACCATATTCTCCCAGGCAAAGTGTGACACCCACAGTCTCCTCCTGTTCCCCGCCCCGCCCTCTCCTTCCCCGCCACACACACTAGGAAATTTTACATGTGCAGGCAATGGAACAGGAATAGCATCTCACTAGCTAGCGTTAAATGCCATGGACCCGCTGTTGGGAAGTTATTCCCTTTCTAATTAGTTTCTTCTTCATTTCTTTGAGTGTTAGCACCTCGCTGACACTTGCTAACCTCCCTTTTCACGCAGCCAGGCAGCAGTCCTCGGGCTGGGAGTGCGCAAGAGCCCTCAGCAGCCATGGAATGATGGCACTATTTTCACTGTGCTTGTTTTCAGAGGGGCTTTTAATTTACTACTGGCTCCTTTTTCAAGGAAAGACATATAAGTAGTTAATAATTAGTAATTAGTAATCGAGGTGAAGCAGGGAGCTGGTGCCTGGAAAACCCCCCAGTTTGCCAGCTTCCAGTCTGGGGTGCTGGCTCGCCACCCCGCGGGCTGTGGGTCAAGCCCAGGAAGGATCCTGTTTGAGGTCAGTGGGTCCAGCTGGTCAGCAGTCAGCTCTGAGCCAGCCTTGGGAGTTTTTATTTTTGTTGGAGCCACTCAGCCGGGCTTTGCAACCCGGTTGTAGCTCCCTCTGTTCCCGGGGATTACAGAAGCCAGCTCATCAATGTCCTCTACGGGACACAAGGCCATGGAGGGTGGGAGGCTGCCAAGTTGCCTTTTCTGTATCAGCCATGCCTGCCTTCCCTCTGGACAACCATTGCTCTTGTCTCTCAGGTCTGGGGTGTGGGTGGAGCAGACCCAGCCCTGGCTCCAGGGGCAGCATACTGTCCAGGCCTGACTCCCTCTGCGCTTCCCATTCCTCTGGCCACAAGGAAGGATGGGTTCAGGGATGGGCAGTGAGAAACACGGAGACTTTTGCTGGGAATGCTGGGCCAGGCTCTTTCCCACTGCCCTTGGTCCCCAGGAGATGAGACAGGGGTGCTCCCACAGCCATTTCTGCCACCATGAGGAGGGAGCCAACAGCGAGGGAGGGGTTGAAAAACTGGGAGAGAGAGAAACCCGATGCTGATGGTATCGCTTCCATCCCAGGATCCAGCTGTGCCTGAAGTTAGCCCTCCCTTGGCCGCCTTTACAGCTCCCTGCTGTGCCAACAAATTCCCCTTTCATGTTATCCACTTAGGATCGGTGTTTCGGTCACTGGCAACCACAGAGTCTTAACTGATGAAATGGCTCAGTGAAAATCCTTGGCCACCAAGACAGAATGAAGAGGCCCTATTCTACTAACACGATGAGTGGCATTGTCACTGCGCACAAACACAGGCACAGGAAAGCGATTGTGGGTCAGGCAGCCCCAGATTTCAGACCGCCACGTGGTAGACACAGGCTAAGGGTGTTATGCTCAGTAGCTTATTTAATCCTTGCAACAGTTCTAATACATACAAATACTGCTATCACCCAGCTCAGGAAGCCTCTGGGAACCCTAGTGGCAGAGTTGAGGCTTGGTCCTCAATACGGTGACCTCCCAGTGGCAAATCTGCAATCAGCAAGAAGATTGCCCCTAGGCGCATACAAAAAACTCTGGGGATGCATGATTGGAAGGGCATCATGGGCAGGGCTGTCAGGCAGCCCGTGATAATGTCACAGGTGATGTGAAGGCTCTCCTACCCCAGCCATCTTGGAGTACGCAGCCTACGTGACTGTACTCGGCACCTGCAGAAAGGGAGCCAAACTGTTTACCTCCCTTCCCTGCCCCTTCACAGACCAAAAGGTGGCAAGGCCTTAGGTTCAGATTAGAACACATTAGTACTCATTTCTTATGTGGCTTTGCACATTTCTGTCTTTTCCAACCTCACCTGGTTTTCCCATCTGGGAAATGGGGTCCCCAGCCCTGACTCCGCTCATCTCGCCCAGCCAGCCACTGGAGCATCCAAGGAGGACAAAAATGTGTGAGATTATTCACAAAGTTCATAGTGGGGCTGCAGCATGGAGGGAATCACTTGACTGCTCGGGGTGACTGAGCAGGCGTGGGCAGATATAAACCACCACCTACACTTCCTTCTCCCCAGCCAGGACTGGAGGGAGGCAAGCCAGCTGTGACCTGAAAGGAACCTTTCTGTCCCCAAAGCAGGGAGAGATAAGAACTGTGAAGCAAGAGAAGCGAGCACGACTACAGGCGCTTGGGAGTTTATTTTTACCCTGTTATCTCTATCCTGAAATGTCAAGCCTAGAGCCGCCTCTCTCTCTCACCAGCGCCCCCACCCTCCCTAACCATGAAACGTGGCAACACAGCCTGGAAACAGGCCCCTTCTCCTCTTGCTCATCTGCCTTTCCAAGAGAGTCCCAGTGCTATGGTAACGGGAGGCATGGAAACCCTAAAATAGAGAAGTGGGAGGCAAGGTCTTTTATTTGGGCTCTGAAACAGGCTCACTTCCTCCTAGCAGCTCTGGGGGTGCAGAGGAGGTGCTTGGCACTGTCAGGTGCCTATTCTAAGGTTTGCATCATATGGGCTCTGTATGTTGCAAGATGCAGAAATCTCTACTTAGACTGGTTTATATAATAAGGAATGTTTAATTGGCCGAGGACACTATAAAGCCCAGCAATACGTCAGGCTTCAGGGGAGGCTTGATCTAGGGGCTCAATGTTGTCACAAAGCCTTGGTTCTCTCCACCTCCTGGTGCTGCCTTCTGTGATGTTAGCTTCAACCTCAGGGACCATGCTGTGCTCCCCCACAACCTCTGGCAGTTCCAGAATCTACCCCTGTGGTTACAAGTGGCTATAGTGGTTCCAGACTTTACAACCTCATACTGGTGGCTCTCAAAGAAGAGAGAAGAAACTTCTTTGTGCCATGAGGCCCCAAGAAATGCCTTCTTTTCATTGACTCTAATTAGGTCCTGTGTCCATCCCTGAGCCAATCACTTTGGTGTCGGGGCAGGGGGTGAAAAACATTCTGACAAACTTGAGCCAAACCAAATTCTCAGGAACAGGTTTTCCAAAGGAGAGTTGACAGGATGGATGCTGAGCAATAAGCAGGAGACTGTTTCATGATTTACTCACTTTGCAGTTTCATCCTCTCCTACCCAGGAAAACCTCTAAGATTATGAGTGACTACTCTCTCTTAACCAGACTAACATTGATTTCTTCTCTTTCCATCTAAGGATTACCTAGGGTCCCCAAATGTCACTGCAGCAACAGGATCTCCCTCGAGTGGATCCGTCAGTACAGGTTGGAACGCCCTGATTCCCTGCCAAAGGCTTCCTCTGCAGTCAAAAGAAAATTCACACTCTGCACCTTGGCCACCTATCACTTACCCTTTGCTACACATTCAATCACACCAGCTTCCTGCTACTCCTTCAACAAGCTCATCACCTTTGTGGTCCGCTTGCTCTCTCTCTTGATCTCAAATGCTCTTCCCTTCACAGTTGACTCCAACTTATTAGTCAGGGCTTAGCTCACCAAGGTCATGCCTTCTGTGAGGTCTTCGCTGACCAGCCTTGTGTATAAAACCAGCTGGAATTATCCTGTTCAATGAGGTTTGGGTACCTCTTTGCCTTCACTAGACTGCAAGCGTCACGAAGCAAAGCCTGTGCTGCATGGACTTGCCAATTTCTGTTGGGTGTCTGGCACACTGTAGGTACTCAATCACTAGTATTTAAATCAAGGAATGGCATTCATTTCTGAATGGCCTTGAAAATTATTAGAGGGCAGGGCAATTTCTTATATTTCTCTTAGCTTTAACAAGGTACCTAGCAAAACACTAGGCATAAAAGAGATAAAATATACCAGTGAATTCCAAACTTTTTCATCTCACACACAAATTAATTGCTAAAATTCTGTGACACATTAAAATATGTATTTTTTGCCAACTTGACAAAAAAATAGGTAAAATTTTGATTCATTCACATCATACAGGTATTGTTGTGTTGGCTGTTGTCTTTTTTATTTGACAATCAAAGGAAAAAGAGGTCAATGAACCTGACTAAATAGTCAGGTATGGCATGTTTTAAAAATTCTTCTGACACACCAGTTGAAAATCGCTAAAATATACTAATATTTTCTAAATGAAGAAACTGAGCTCTCTGCTGAAGGATTTGCTCAAAGTTGCACCCAAATTCATACAGAAAGATATGTGTGAGGTTCCGACTGCTTTTCGGATAGTTCCCTTTACAAAGCTGAGGCATGTGAACGGCCGAAGCCCTGACACTGCAGAGGAGAATGTGGGGGCATCCTTCTCTCCAGGTCTCCGAGTAGAGGAGCAAGACCACCTTTCACAAGAAAGAACATGAAAACCACATCTGATGATGATATTGTTTACTCCTTTAACCAATGAGGCAGAATGAGAAGGATGCCCCAAAAGGACATGGATATTTCACCCTGTCCATAGCAGACCCACTAGTCAATTTCAAAACCTCAATGTGCAGATGACCTGGAAGGAACCCCCATGCTCTCTGTGGACATGAACTCTCCCGAAGGCTACCGAGACCTACGAGCCTGAGACGGTCCTCAGGACAATCAGGGGAGAGTGTGGATGGCCCAGCACAGCTAATGGAAACTCGAAAACATACCTCTTACAGATAGACATCAGTGTCTCTGTACTCAATTGACACTACACCGTCTGGGGCAACTCAAGTATTCTTAGTTGTTGCTAATTCTCTGCTCTCACAGCCAGGTTGGTCCCTCCCTTTAGCTCTCACATGTCACCCTGAACTTTACTCTACAGGACTCCCAAATGTTTGTAATAATTTCTATATTTAGGTGATTATTTGATTGACATCTCTCTCCCAAGCTCTTAAGGACAAGAATGAATCTTTTTAGTAGATTAGTGTATCTAGTCACCCAGCCCTGTGCCTGACCTGGAAGGCATGCCTCATAAATACCTGTTGAATGGAAAGTTGGATAAATGAATGAAACTCAGGCTCTGTTGGGAAAGCACCTCACTGTGAGCCTGAGCAAAGAGACTGATTTTTTTAATGTAAATCAGACCTTGTCACCACATGATCACTCTGTCCTCTTCATTAAGGCATCTCCTGTAACTTGAATAGTATCTGGTACAGAGTAGAGGGTCAACAGATATTGGGAGAATAAATAAATAAGGAGACACTGTTCTTTCCCTTCCCAGAGAAGCCTGGTTACCTTCAAAAGATAAATTCCTGGAAAGGGAGAATGGAGGAAGCGACAATATGCAAATATACTGAACCAAACCCAAAGGTTCCATTTATGTCATTTCCTTCAGACTCAGTGGGTCTGGTTCGAGGAGTTGATAAACCAGCTGGTCAGCTCAGGGGAAGCTT
>PVJN01063407.1:0-10767 GCA_004026805.1 Lasiurus borealis
ATCTATCAAGCTAAATACCATGCCCTAAGGCAGTGGTTGGCAAACTGCAGCTCGCAATCCACAGTTTGCCACTCTGTTGACTAATGAGTTTCCTGATCCAAGACTGCTGGCTCCCAATTGCTCGCCTGCCTGCCTTCCTGATGGCCCCTAACCGCTTCTGCCTGCCAACCTGATCAGCCCCTAACCACTCCCCTGCCAGTCTGATTGATGCCTAACTGCTCCCCTGCCAGCCAATTGCTCCTAACTGCCCTTCCCTACAGGTCTGGTCCCCCCCAACTGCCTTTTTCTGCAGGCCTGAGTCACCCCCAACTGCTGTTCCCTGCAGGCCTAGTTGCCCCCTACTTCCCTCCTCTGCCAGCCTGGTCTCTCCCAACTGCTCTCCCCTACAGGCCTGGGTCTCCCGTAACTTTCCTTCTCTGAAGGTCTGGTCACCCCAACTTCCCTCTCCTACAGGCCTAGTCCCTCCCAATTGTCCTTCCCTGCAAGCCTGGTCCCTCTCAACTCCCCTCCCCTGCTGGCCATCTTGTAGCAGCCATCTTGTGTCCACTTGGTGGCAGCCATCTTTGACCACATGGGGGCAGCCAACTTGTGTGTTGGAGTGATGGTCAATTTGCATATTACTCTTTTATTATATAGGATAACTAAAGGCTTGGTACACAAAAATTTATGCACTCGGAGAAGTTCCTCAGCCTGGCCTGTGCCCTCTTACAGTCCGGGTCCCCTCGGGGGAAGTCCCCCTGCCAGCTTAGGCCTGCTTTCCAGAGGATCAGGCCTAAACTGGCAGTCAGACATCTCTCTGGCAGCCTGGGAGCCCTCAGGGAACGTCCTTAGCACTGCCGAGAGGTGGGAGAGGCTCCCAGCACTGCTGCTGAGTTTGCAGCCATCAGCCCGGCTTATGGCTAAGTAGAGCTTCCCCTGAGTGGACCCCTGCATTGAACGTCTGCCTCCTAGTGGTCAGTGCGTGTCATAGTGATCAGTTGTTCCTCTGTTAGGATCAATTTGCATATTACCCTTTTATTATTTAGAATTATGATAATTAGTATAATAATAATACATTGTTATTACTACTATTTTTAGGCTATTTATCTATCTGTGTCACAGGAAAACATTGCCCTAGGACAGTGGTCGGCAAACTATGGCTTGTGAGCCACAGACACGGTTTGCCGCTCTGTTGACTAATGAGTTTGCCAGGCACTGACCTAGGACATAGGACACTTCGTTTTTGGACCAATTCTGTCATTTAAGAGCTGTTTGCCTTTATCAAGTCATATAACTTTCTGTGGCCTCCTTTCCTCACCTATGATATTATGAAGGTGAACTCGAGGACTATGAAAGCCCTTTCCACTTTAAAAGGCTTGTGATTCCACAGCGGATAGAAACCATGAGAACTGCATAGAGCAGAAAGCTGATAAAAGTAACTGGATATATTAAATATGCTTTGGTGGCTCACAATTAGGATGCACAAGAAAATGAAAAAAATTCTATAGAAGCTACGTACTTTGATGATAAAAACACTTATTTCCCTAAGAATGCTCTTAAAGTTTTTTCAACATTCATGGCAAAACTGCTGTTACATAAGGTACACATCATCAATCCAATTTTTAAGGGAACAAACTGGCTCTGAGAGATGGCTTTTATATCTATAAATAGTATGAATATATTTTCTTGGCCTATCATCTTCAGAAACTTGGATTCACAATGAGAATGAGAGAACTAATGCCACATATGCTCTCTTCCACCTCTGCTCCATTTACACGTCCAAATTTTTATACTGTCAATATTTCTATTACTTGGGTTATTCTAAATGGTTGGTTATTCTACACTTTGCCAATAGGTTGAATCAAAAAACATTTTGAAGTAAAAATATTTTTTACTATTATAATAATGTGAATATTATTACTTAAGGCACAAAGTAGCATGATTAGATCCATAAAGAATGATACATAATCTTGTGTTAATAAACCTAGACTAACTGAAAAAGACTATTCCAAGTGTCAAGGCCAAATCAATTCTTCTTTTCCAATTAATTAATTATCATACAATATTATAGTTTGTTTTATATTTAGATCATAATTTTTTTATTTTTGTTATTTATTTAAAATTTCTAATTAATTTTATTTTTCTTGTGGACAGAATTTTAGTATTCTTTCATCTTTTCAAAGATCATTTCATTTATTAATATGAATGTTTCCTACAGTAATATTTCTACGTGAGCAGTAACTCCTTACAGCCTTCTGCCTGTTACTATTTGGACTGCTGATTCTCTAAACTTTTATTTAAAAATCATTTTTCATAGATTTCTAAGTCAAATTCACTTTTTTCTTGGCTCTCATGACTTAATTTTTCTTGGATTACTTCTTTTTCTTTTGTGCTAATACATCCTTCAATACTTTTTCCCTGAAAATATGCCTGCGAGATAACATTTTCTAAGCTCTTGTATGTCTAAAAATATCTTTTAGACATTTGAAAAACAATTTAGATAGGTATGCAATTTTACCTTCAAAATAATTTCTCCTAAGAACTTTTAAAGCATTTTCTATTATCTTCTAGCAACTGATGGTGCTGGGGAGGAGACTGACACCAGACTGATTCTCACTTCCTCATGGATAACCCATTTCTTCTCTCAGAAAGCTTTTTATCACTTTCTATGGTAAAATTTCAGAAAAGGTGCCTAAGTGTGGAGGCCTGTTTCTTTCATGTGTCATTTGGTGATCCCCTTAAGTAATTATGCAATGTAGTCAACAAAAATAGAGACTGCCCGTTATGTACTAGATTGCCACCTAAAAACCCTAGCCCTTCAGGAGAAGGCCATTCCACCTCTTTACAGAAAACTTTGGTGTTAGTTTAATTAGGGTACATATCACCCATGCATGTAGTTGTAGGGTAAGAGAATGGGGTGAAGATGGACTTGCATAGTTTTTCTGTGAACTTTCAACTAATACCCTTGACCTCTGCCTCATTTCCCCTCAGGATTCTTGCCAATTCTAAGCTTTGAACTTCCAGCTGTCTTCTGTGTAACTGCCTAGGTATAAATTATTTGGCTTCTGTTTATAACAGTGAACACAAACTTTTATTGAGTTGTATTCAGGAAGTTTCCTAGGTGCTTCCTATAACTTGGCCAATTCACACAACCTTTTGAGGTAAGTGTTATAATTATCTACAGTTTGTAAAGAGGACTTGCTCAAAGTATACAGCTCATGCTTGGCCTAGCTGACATTTGAATCCAGACAAACTATGATCCCATCATCCACACATCTTGGACAGAGAAATCTTTCATTTTCTGATACTGGGATTTATTATGAATTTTTTCCTTCCATGTATATTTTTAAGCAGGTTTGTCAGTGAAATGTGAGGTGTGAAGGCTGAGAAGGAACTGTATGTGTTCTTTAACTGAAATCTATCCATTCCTCCTGAATGCTAAATATACAAACACTGCTGGACCAATCCAGGTCTAGACAGTTGCTTCTGCTGTCCAGTTATGGGCACTGTAATGGCAGACAAGGAACAGCTAGAGCAGTGGTTCTCAACCTGTGGGTGGTGACCCCTTTGGGGGTCGAACGACCCTTTCACAGGGGTTTCCTAAGACCATAGAAAAATGCAGATATTTACATCACGATGCATAACAGTAGCAAAATTTCATGGTTGGGGGTCACCATCACATGAGGAACTGTATGCAAGGGTCGCGGCCTTAGGAAGGTTGAGAACCACTGAGCTAGATAGAGGCTTACTTCTAGAGGTAAGATTGCTGTGGTCACTCCTTCCCATCCCTTTACCTACCTTCTACTGCCCCCGTTGGAACCACCTCTTGGGAATTTAGAACTTAATGATGCGGATGAATTTCCTCACTCCCTGTCATGCTCAGTTATCTGACTGGGCTGGCTATCTCTTAACTCCCATGGGGAGCATTTGGGATGGAACTGCTTTCTTTGTGCATATCCACCCTCGTTCCTTCTCTCTTAGTACACTCCTAGGTGCACTCGTGCCACACACACACATGAACATGCACATATGTGCCAAACTACCATTTCAACTAATATTTACTAAGCAATTAGGCACTACGCATTTGGTAGTTAAGTGATTGATATACTCCCTTCCACGAGTGAAATCATGCATCTGAAGCACACTGTGATGCAATTCTTTAAGGGGTAGGGGCGGGGTGTGGACTCTGGGCTCACGTGCTCAGGCAGGTGGCTGCCTCTAGATCTGCGAGGGCTGCCGAAGTGAAGTGTCCTCTGCAGTACAGCTCCTAGTCAGTCCCTGGGCCTGCATGTCTAACTCTGGAGATTTGATTTCCTTGAGGTGAGACATTTGCCAAGAAGCAAATCACCTTGTTAGGGGTCCTTATCACCTTAGCGTGAATTAAATGTACGTGGTTCCTACAAAACAATAATGTAGTGGGGCCACAAAATGGTCACAGATCGCTTATATCCCTGTATGCACGTTCCTTTTCAATGGGATTTTCGCCATGCTTCCCAGGAAATGGTTGAGTTGATTTCTCTGTCCTTAGAGGCCTGGCCAGCTAACTTCCTTTGGCCAATGAAACATGAGAAAAGGTGCTGCAGAGGCTTGGAAAGTCTGCTTCTCCTGCTGCTGGAAACCTTTCTGGACCAGGTGGACAAGCCTCCTTGCGGATGAGAGACCATGGGAAGAAAGGCCTTAAGCATCCCAGCTGTCCTGGCTGTAGGCCCAGGCATGAAAGGGAGGCTATTTCAGATCACTCAGCCCCAAATGAGCTGGAATAATGCAGAAGAACTAGCCAGATCACTCATAGATTTGGGAGACATTATAAATAGTTGTTTTAAGTCAAGTTTTGAGGTGTTTGCTCCTGAGCAATAGCTAAATGATAGATAGATAGATAGATAGATAGATAGATAGATAGATAGAGATTCAATTCATGCCCCTTGAGGACTCCAAATGTGTGGGCAGTAGCAGAGAGCCCCCGAGGAGAGTGAAGTACAGTAAAAGAGGAAGGAATATATTTTTAAAAACTTTCAACACTTCACTCTTCCTCCGGACTAATTTTTTGTAGCTCCAATAAGAAATGCTTAGAATGTGAGCACTGCTCTCCAGTGTCAGGGTTTTGCTGTAATGAGAACAATCCCAGTCATCTGACCCTCTTGTTTACTTTTTATTGAATAGTCCAGCAGAGATGAATAATTTCTCAATAGATTCATTGGGTTTCATCCTGACCCAGAACTCTTAAGTTGAAACACAGACATTATCTGGAGCTGGGAAACATCAGAAGGAGAAGCCGACTCAATCTGCTCTCTGTCAAGCTCTTGGTTTTAACGTCCCACAGTGTCAAAGGACACCCACCAGCCCTAACGTTCTGACTCACTGTTACACCCTGAGTTGGACAACATGCTTTCTCTCTCCTCATCCCTGAACTAGAATGCTTTCTAGTCTCTCTGCCATGTGAATAGTCTACTTTGCAATCTGGTTATTTGAATGGATGTTCATTATCTTTAGAGACTTTACGCTTTCCGAGGGCAGGGGCCTGGTTTTATCCACTCATTATTTTGTGAACTCATTCATGCAGGGAACGAGAATTTTGTAATGATGGTTCATCTCTTTTACTTATTGTCTAAGTAAAAGAGAAAAAAACATGAATCAGTTTTTAAAGATCATGTTAATGTTAATACTGAGTATTTATAAAATGTTGTGTGAGCACAGAGAAGAAGCACCTTGACTCATGGACCTGTATCTTCACCTGTCTTCCTGCTTCTCCACTTGACCCCCTAACATCCAATGTGCACTCAACGGTCAGAGGGGTTTATTCAAATAGATTGTATCCATTCTCTGCTCTAAAATCTCAGAGTGAGTGGGATCTGGCAGTCGCCTTTCTCTCTGACTGCACCTCAGTCACGCTGGCTCCCTTCAGGGCTCTGGGAATCAAGCCTGCTGTCTAGCCCAGCACGTTTGAACTGCTGGTGCCTGTCTCTGCACAACTGAGTCCTTGCCTTTCAGAGCTCAGCTCTGGTGACTGGATATCTGACACCTGAAGTTCATAACCACCCAGTCACCCACTGTCAGATGGCCCTGCATTACTCTAACCATGACATGGGATTGCCTGCCTGTCCTCCTCCCTCCCTCTCTCTCTTCCTTCCTTCTCCTGTCCACTTACGTCTTTCCTTTCTTTCCTCTCTCCTCCATTCAGTCTTTCTTTTTCTTAATGTTGTGTCTTTCTTTGCAGTACAATGAAAGCTCCATCACAGCAGTGACTTTGTCTCTCCCTGTCCTCATTCCCCACTTCCCCTCTCCCCACCAGGGGACCTTGGAGTGTATGAACAGAATAGGATTCAGAATGCTTGGATGCTGGAGGAACTGCAGGTACTTGCTGGGCGGAATGGAGTGGGTGGCTTTTCAGAAAGAGAAAACAGCACCTTATTCAAAGACAGGAGACAATGGACAAGAGCGTTACAAGTATTTTGGCAGTGGGTAGGAAAACACGGGGTGTGAGTTGAGCTCAGAGATATCTGGAAAATAAAAGGAGATAAAAACGGAAAGGTTTTGTATAGCTTTACCCCCTCCCACCCCTCAAATATTTTTTTTCCCCAACCTGAGCCCTAGTTCCTTCACTGACACACAGGAACGCAGAATTCGGCCACTTTCTAAGCAGGAAGACAGGACAGTGGCTTCCAGAAGATAATGACCAATTTGCTTTGTTATAATAACTTATTTCAGGGTTTTGACTTTTTGGAGGGAACATTTTTTTTTTTTTACTACTTATTGAATTAATTAGAAATATATTACTAAGCTTGATCAAACCAGGGAAATATGTAGTTCACTGTTTTGTGTCATTCATTCATTCATTCATAACAATTCATTTATAGGGGCAGTTTTATTATAGACTAGAGATCCGGTGCACAAAATTCATGCACAGGGAGGGCATGTCCTTCAGCCCAGCCTGCTCCCTCTTCAATCTGGGACCCTGAGAGGGATGTCCGACTGCCCATTTAGGCCTGGGCAGTCGGACATCCCTCTCACAATCCAGGACTGCTGGCTCCCAACTGCTCACCTGCCTGCCTTCCTGATTGCCCCTAACCGCTTCTGCCTGCCAGCCTGATTACCCCCTAACCACTCCCCTGACAGCCTGATTGATGCCTAACTGCTCCCCTGTCAGCCTGTTTTTCCCTAACTGCCCTCCCCTGCAGGTCTGGTCACCCCCAACTTTCTTCCTCTGCTGGCCTGGTCACCCTTAACTGCCCTCCAGTACAGGCTTGATCACCCCCAACTGCCCTCCCTTTCAGGCTTGGTCCCTGCCAAATGCCGTCCCCTGCTGGCCATCTTGTGGGGGCCATTTTGTGTCTACATGAAGGCAGTATCTTTTGACCACATGAAGACAGTCATCTTATGTGTTGGAGTGATGGTCAATCTGCATATTACTCTTTTATTAGATAGGATAGAGGCCTGGTGCACAGGTGGGGACCAGCTGGTTTGCCCTGAAGGGTGTCCTGGATCAGAATGGGTGTTCCCTTGAGGTGTAGGGTAGCCTGGACAAGGAGCCTGTGGTGGTTTGCTGGCAGGCCATGCCCCCTGGCGACCCAAGTGGAGGCCCTGGTATCTGGGATTTATTTATCTTCTACAATTGAAACTTTGTTGCTTTAAGCGGAGGCTTGCCCACCAGGGTGTGCAGGAAGCTTGGCTTCCTCCATCGCCAGGGGCAACCCAAGTCTCCCTCCTGCTCTCTCTGCAGCCATAGCCATTTTGGTTGGGTTAATTTACACACTCACTCTGATTGGCTGGTGGGCATGGCTTGATGGTGTAGCAGAGCTACAATCAATTTGCATATTACTCTCTTATTAAATAGGACATTAGAGGCCTGGTGCACGAATTCATGCACAGGTGGGGTCCCTCAGCCTGAGCAATGATTGAGCCCTATAGGGAGGGGTGGCACCAGCCAGGGGAAGGGACCCCAGTATGTTGGCTGGCCGGGAGAGGGAAGTTGGCTGTGGGAGCATAATGACCACCCGGTGGTAGCTCTGCATTGAGTGTCAGCCCCCTGGTGGTCAGTGTGTGTCATAGCAACTGGTTGACCAGTTGTTCTGGTCATTCGTTTGTAAAGGTCACTTAGGCTTTTATATATAGATATATTTATTGTTGTTTGAGCTTTGTTTTTAAGGTTTAAAAACAATATTTAGAGTCACTGAAGAGGCTTTCATTCATTCCTTGTCTAGAACAATAATAATGCTTATCTCACAAGGTAGTTATAAAACTTAAATGACTTAAAATGTATAAAGTGCTTAGTGCTTGGCATAATTGTTATCCCTTATCATTATATTAATTATTTGCTTCTCTCATGAGGAGACACTACTGTAACTTTATTGAAGGAATTTTACACCAGGTTCCAAAATCTACTGTAAATGTTTTTGCTGGAGAGACACATTTTGCCATGATGCTGTTGTGGAGGCATTGATATATATATAAAAAGGCAGCTACCATAATGGCCATAAGGACCTAATAACTGGTCACTATGATGCTCACCATGGCCAGCAAACAGGCCTGATCAGGATTTGGGGCCAGTGGCCAAACTCAAGGTCCCTCCCCGCTGCTGGCCTGCCCCTAATCAGACTCTCCCACCCCAGTCAAGAGCTGGGCCTGCCCACCAAATGCTCCCTCTCTTCCCTTTTGGCCAATTGAGTCCCCATTAGCTTGCCCCACCACTATAGGCCCATGGCTCCTTCCCTCAGCTGGCCTGGCCCTGATTGGGGACTCTGATGAGGCCCTAATTCCAATGGGCCAGCTGGCCAACCTCCCGCCATCTCCTCCTCCTGACAGGCCCAATCAGGGTGGACCGGGGCTCAGCCAGCAGACCCCACCCAGGCATGAATTCATGCACTGGGCCTCTAGTTAACTGATAATGACGATTATTGTCATTTCCTGCATGCTTGTAAGACATGGTGCAAATGAGGGCCACTCAATTGAATTGTGCCAAGCCCATTGTTTTCATGTTTAAAAACAAAGCAAAGGCCAGAAAAATCAGGGAGACACTTGGTAAAGGTGCAAGAGACAGCTCCACAGAAAAGCTGCTCTCTAGGATGGACAGCATGCTTCCCAATTCGTTTACAGAGCTGGCTGTAGAGGCACTGTCTCTGTGGGCTCCAGCTCACCGAGACTGGAGGTTGGTTGTGGCCTGTGGTTCAGTAGCTCAGCTGGTACCGAGGGCAGGAAGGAAGGGTGGGCCTACTTGAGATTTCCTGTCTCGCTGTGAGTCACTGATACTCAGCACTTTTCTTGTACTTCGCTGCCTACTATCCGGAAAGCAGGAATGTGGCCACAGAAGTCAAACCAGAACTGGAACCATCGCTCTGGTCAGGATAACCACTCTCACTGATAAACAAGCGTGGCCCACGCCTCTGGAGGGGGTGCTTCCCCTCCCAGTGGACGTATGACATGGAAAGAAAGACTCTCCATCACCCCTTGTGAGAAGGTAATTGCAGCTTATAAGAAAGGACATCCTTAGGTATCACTTAGGTGCAGTGGAGACTGAAGGCCAAGTTTCTAATTGTGATTCTGCTGGGAAAGACGGTCAGCCTGTCTCACTCCGACTTCCCGCCCATGCCCTGACCACCTGCCTTGCAAACAAACTGAAGCTGAATACGGGATTTTGAAATTCCTGTAAGTAAATAGAAATTTGAAAGTAATTCTTATTTGTAGAGTATGAAAGTGCTCGTCTTTATAGAAAAAAATCTGTTCAAAGGGAATGATAACAGCTATATTAACTACCTTTTAAGTTTGCTGGGAGAATCGATGATGATGATAATAATAATAACAATAATAATAATTGTTATTATTGAGTACTTGTTTTACATGTGGTATTATATTTTACATACATTATTCCTAATCCTCACAACAACTCTCACAAGCCCTCCCTTCTACCAGCTGCCCTGACACAGGATGATATTTGTGATGGTGCTTTGAAAATATTAGTCATTAAAGAAAGGCATGTTTATAAAAGTTTATAGTTATAATTAACATCAGTCAACATTCCGGGGATACTATTTTACTTGGTTTACAAAGAGCACGAGCTGGCTTTGAAGTTACCCACAACGAGGTTCAGATCCCACTCTCGCCCAACTACATCTGCGGGACAATTGCTACATCTCTCTGGGCCTTCATTCTCTCCCCTGCAAAGTGGGAGCAATCGCAGCAACCTCTTAGGATTAGAGCACCCATAGGAAGCATGTGTGGAAATTCCACAACTCAGTTTGACATGCAGAAGGTTCATCACAAATATGGACTCTGTTTACTTTTTCATCTTTCTTAGAGATAATAGCATCAATGCAAAAATCTTCCATATTGTTTATTAGGTATTGGATCGTTTTTTTTCAGAGTGTTTTCAGAAATACTGATAAAAAAGGACAGGTATAAGATGAAGAATAACAGAATATTATAGATGAAGTCTGCTGCCATGAAGAAACTAGTCTGGTTGTTCTCATAAGGCATATTTAAAAGTGATTGCTTGCATTAGAGACTTGAAAAAAAAAGTTGTTGGTGGAAAAGAAATAGATTAAATGAATTTTAGTATCCATGGGGAGAGTGGATGGGAAGAGATCAACCAATGAACTTGTATGCAGATTGCATTACCCTTGGACACAAGCAGTGGGTGGTGAGGGTTTGGGAGCGGGGGGTGGGTTGGAAGAGGTTAATGAGGGGAAAAGGAGGACGTATGTAATACTTCCAACAATAAGGGTTTAAAAAATAATACATTTAAAAAATACAATGAGAAACAATGTTTTTTAATATCCTTAACATTGTCTGATCATA
>PVJN01063408.1:0-10826 GCA_004026805.1 Lasiurus borealis
GAGAGAGAGGGAGAATATCAGGGATCGGCTGCCTCCTGCACGCCCTCTGTCTGGCTGGGGATGGAACCCGCAACCCAGGCCTGTGCCTGTGGCTGGGATCGAACCCGGGCCCCTCCCGTCCGCCGGCCGGCGCTCTACCCACTGAGCCACACCAGCCAGGGCGTCACTTGTTTTTTATTTATTTTATTTTTTAAAAAATATATTTTATTGGTTTTTCACAGAGAGAAAGGGAGAGGGATAGAGGCTAGAAACATCGATGAGAGAGAGACATCCATCAGCCGCCTCCTGCACGCCCCCCACTGGGGATGTGCCCGCCACCCAGGCCCCTGCCCTTGACCGGCATCGAACCCGGGACCCTTCAGCCCACAGGCCGACGCTCTATCCACTGAGCCACACCGGTTTCGGCTTTTTTTTTTTTTTTTTATAAAAGGTCACTGCTCGCTGGCTCTCTCGGCGTCTCCGACACACTGCGGCTTCGGTCTGGCGTGGCCTCCCCCCACCCCCTTTCCCTCTCCCCCCCCACGCCCCCCGGGGGCCGAAAGCTTCGATGCCTGTCAGTTGTTTAACGTGCT
Source organism: Lasiurus borealis (assembly GCA_004026805.1). Classification (NCBI taxonomy): domain Eukaryota; kingdom Metazoa; phylum Chordata; class Mammalia; order Chiroptera; family Vespertilionidae; genus Lasiurus; species Lasiurus borealis. The sequence continues at coordinate 573 of PVJN01063408.1, forward strand.
CAGCGCGCTCATATTTTATGCAGTGAGTATTAATGGCGGGCGGGCGGGCTATTTCAGGCCTTTCCTGGAAAGGGGGTGGCCGCCACACCCCCAAACCGGGCCCCGGGGAGCCGACCTGTCAATGATCATTCGCCAGGCGCCCGGGTCGGGGGCTGGAGGCAGAGGGGGGGAGGGAGGTACCTCCTCGCGTGGAGGTGCCCAGCTCGGAGGGCCTGCCGGTCTCAGCGGCCTCAGCTGGGAGTGTCCCCCGCCCTGAGCGTCCCCCCCACACCCTGTCTCCCGCCCGGGGGGTCCCCGTCTCTGAGGCGCGCCCTGTGGGTGCTTTTAATCGGCACAAGGCACAGCCGAGGGCCTCCGTCCATCCGTCTGTCTGTGGTTCTCCTCCTTCCGTCCCCTTCTTCCCAAAGACGAGGGTGGGTGTGCTGAGCGTCCATTCTCGGGCGTGAAAATGGGGTTTGGGAACCGGGGTGTCCCTGGGGGTGGGGGTGGGAGGCATCCTGTCTTCTCCCTACTTCTTTTTTATTTTTTTAAATATATTTTATTGATTTTTCACAGAGAGGAAGGGAGAGGGACAGAGTCAGAAACATCGATGAGAGAGAGACATCCATCAGCCGCCTCCTGCACGCCCCACACTGGGGATGTGCCCGCCACCCAGGCCCCTGCCCTTGACCGGAATCGAACCCGGGACCCTTCAGTCCGCAGGCCGACGCTCTATCCACTGAGCCACATTTCTCCCTGTAAAAAGTCAATAAAATATATTAAAAAAAAAAAGAATAAAAATGGAAATGTGATGTCTCTCACAGCCCAGCCGGCGTGGCTCAGAGGGGGAGTGTTGACCTTTGAACCAGGAGGTCAGGGGTCGATTCCTGGTCAGGGGCACAGGCCCGGGTGGTGGGCTCCATCCCCAGTGGGAGGGGGCGTGCAGGAGGCGGCCGGTCCCTGATTCTCTCTCATGTATGTTTTTTTCTTCTCTCTCCCTCTCTTCCTCTCTCTCTCTCTCTTTCAAAAAAGAAAAAAAAAAAAAGAAAAAGAAAATCAACCCTATCTGGTGTGGCTCAGTGGATAGAGCGTCGGCCTGCGGACTGAAGGGCCCCGGGTTCGATTCCCGCTCAGGGCCCAGGCCCAGGCTGTGGGCTCCATCCCCAGCGGGAGGTGGGGGCGTGCATACAGGAGGCGGCCGACCCAGGATTCTCTCTCCTCACGGATGTTTCTGTCTCCTGACCTATCCTTGCTGAAATCAATAATAAAAAAAAAACACATGTAAAGCCCATCAATAAAAAACATATGTATATATATATATGTGTGTATATATATATATATATATATATATATATATATATATTTTTTTTTTTTTTTTTTTAAAGAGAGAGAGAGATTCGTGCCGTTCCACCAGGGTCTCCTGCCCTGCCGGCCGCTTCGGGGAACGGACCGACCCTTGACCCTTGACCCTTGACTGGCCGCGGGATCCAAGATCCAGGTGAGGAGGAGAATCCCATCCGGCCCCCCTCCCTCTCCCCTCCCCTTCCCCGTCCACCCCCTGTCCGGGCCCCTGTCCGGCCGCCCCAGGCCCGGTCCGGGAAGCGGGGGGCAGGAGAGGGGTGTGTGTGTGTGTGTGTGTGTGTGTGTCCGCCGGGAGGAGAGCGATTAAAACACGGAAACGCACCAAGTTTTAAAGGACGCAGTCTCCTCCTCTCTGGAGCGCACGGGCGAGAGAGAGAGAGAGAGGGGGGGGGGGGCTCCATTAGGGTTCCCAGGGCAGCTGCTATTAGTCGCTATAGAAACGGGGGAGCCGGGAGCCGGGAGAGCCGGGAGGAGAGCCGGGTGGAGACGCAGCAGAGGGACCGAGAGCGACAGGCAGGGAAGGAAAAGGGAGAGAGAGAGGCCCCCAGGCCCCGGCCCCCGGCCTCGGCTCTTCCACCCCAACCGTGCGGCCCTGGGGCCGGGGAGCGGGGGAGGGGACCAGCCACCCAGGTCCCTGCCCTTGACCGGAATCGAACCCGGGACCTTTCAGTCCGCAGGCCGACGCTCTATCCACGGAGCCACACAGGTTTTGGCATCAACACATTAAAAAAAAAAAACAACAAAAAACGATCCATCAGCCGAAACCGGTGTGGCTCCGTGGATAGAGAGAGCGTCGGCCTGCGGACGGAAGGGTCCCAGGTTCGATTCCGGTCCAGGGCAGGGACCTGGGTGGCGAGCACATCCCCAGTGGGGGGCGTGCAGGAGGCAGCCAATCGATGTTTCTCTCTCACCGATGTTTCTTTTTTCTTTTTAAAAAAATATATTTTAATGATTTTTACAGAGAGGAAGGGAGAGGGAGAGAGAGTTAGAAACATCGATGAGAGAGAGACATCCATCAGCCGCCTCCTGCACGCCCCCCACTGGGGATGTGCCCGCCACCCAGGTCCCTGCCCTTGACCGGCACCGAACCTGGGACCCTTGAATCCACAGGCTGACGCTGTGTCCACTGAGCCACACCGGTTTTGGCATCAACACATTTTTTTTTTTAAAAAAAACAATCCATCAGCCGAAACCGGTGTGGCTCCGTGGATAGAGAGAGCATCAGCCTGCGGACTGAAGGGTCCCGGGTTCGATTCCGGTCCAGAGCAGGGACCTGGGTGGCGGGCACATCTCCACTGTGGGGGGCGTGCAGGAGGCGGCTGATGGATGTCTCTCTCTCATCCATGTTTCTGGCTCTCTGTCCCTCTCCCTTCCTCTCTGTAAAAAATCAATTAAAAAATATTTTAAAAGGCCAGTCGGCATCTATATTTAAAAAATAAATAGGTAGAGGGTCTCTGAGGCGGGCGGGGAGGTGGCGGCAGACCCACTGGGGACGGACGGGCGGGCGGGCGGCCTCAGGTGGCGGGCGGCGGGCAGCGGGGACAGGGGAGGGCGGGCAGGGACGGGAGACAGGGACAGGGACAGGGCGGGCAGCAGGGACAGGGACAGGGGAGGGCGAGCGTCGTGCCGGGGACTCCGCGGCTCAGACATCTTGACCCAGAGCGTCTCACAGGCCCGCGGCCTCTCCACGGCGAGCGCCGTGCCCTTTGCGATCCCATCTGGGCCTCTCGTCCCGGGAGGGAGGGAGGAGGGGGCTCCAGGCCTGGCATCGGGGGGGGGGGCAGCCCCTGGCAGGCGGGTCCCTCGTGGGTGAATGACCGACTCGTGTCCTGGCTCTTGCTCATGGGGGTGAGGGAGGCAGGGGAAGGGGGGGGCTGTCTCCTCGGGGTGAGCCCGGGGGTGTGTGTCCTGAGGCCTGGCTCCGTCTGGGGGACCCTCTCCTCCTTCCCCCCCACCCCCCGAGGGGGCGTCCGGTGCCTTGGCCGGGCTGAGGGCTCTGTGGTTTGGAAGGACCCTCCCCCTGTCCCCCGCCGGCTCCCCCAGCCCCTCGGCCCCGGCCCCCGGCCCCCGGCCCCGGGCAGGACGTGCCGAGCCGGAGGCGGCCCGGGAGCCGGGCCCGCGATCCATCACGGCGCAGGCAGCCGCGGGGAATAAATCTTCCCGAGGACGAGGGGGAGGCGGGGGCGGCCGGGGGACAGGGTCCCGGCCGGAGGGTCGGGATGCCTCCCTCTCCCTCTCTCTCTCTCTCTCTCCCTCTCCCTCTCTCTCTCCTCTCTCTCTCTCTCTCTCTCTCTCTCCCTCTCTCTCTCTCCCCCCCCCTCCTCTCTCTCATCAATGATTTGCTTTGAAAGCCTCTCCCGCTGAAGCAGCTCGGGGTTTCGTTCCGGGTCTCTCTCCTCTCTCCAAGGAGGGACCTTCTCTGAGGGCAGGGGGACCGCTGGGGCTTCTGGAATATTCTGTGTCTCCCCCGACGCCACACACACACGTACACACACACGTACACACACACACACACACACAGGTACATACATACACAGGTACACACATACACAATACACACACACACATACACACACATGCACACAGGCACGCACACAAAGGCACATACACACACAGAGGCACGTACACACGGAGGTACACACACAGGCAGATACACACACAAACACACACACAAGTACACACACAGGTACACACACACAGGCACACACAGGTACACACACAGGTACCTACACACATAGGCACACACACAGAGGCACATACGCACACAGAGGCACAGGTACATACACACATAGGCACATACACACATAGGTATATACATACACAGGTACACACAGGTACACACACAGGTACATACAGACACAGGTACATACAGACACAGGCACATACACACAGGTACATACACACATAGGTATATACATACACAGGTACACACAGGTACATACACACAGGTATATACAGACACAGGCACATACAGACACAGGCACATACACACAGGTACATACACACATAGGTATATGCATACACAGGTACACACCGGTACATACACACAGGTACATACAGACACAGGCACATACACACATAGGTATATACATACACAGGTACACACAGGTACATACACACAGGCACACACACACACAGGCACATACACACATGCAGACACACACAGGCACACACACGCACACACACATAAAAAACGCCGCGCCGGGGAGAGACATGCGTGAGCCCCGCCGGCCGGGGGGCTGCGGTCTCGGGCGCCGGCCCCGCTTATTTATTTGTCTGAGGCCCCGAGACGGACGAGAGACGGCCGGGAGCCGGCCACTCCCGTCTCTGTCGCTTCCGCGGCCGCGGCCGGAGCCCCTCCATCATCCTGTCCCACGGGCGGACACGGGGTTTCTTCAAAAAAAGAAAAAAGAAAGAAAAAGCCGGAGGGAGACTCCCCCTCCCTCCCACTCCCCCCCCCCCCGCCCTCCAGCTGCCAATCACCTTCAAAAGGCCGAGGAGACGGCAACCTTCTGAGCCTGTTTATTTAATTTTTTTTTTTAAATTAAATCTTTATTGTTCCGATGATCACATTTGTTCCTCTTTTTTCCCCTCCAAAGCTCCCCTCCACCCGGCTCCCACCCCTCCCTCTGCCCTCACCTCCCCCCTGCATTGTCCTCATCCAGAGGGGAACAATTTCTGTCCAGTCTCTCCCTGTACCCCCTTCACCCCGTTCCCCCTGAGAATTACCAGTCCCCTCCCTCTCTGTCCTCCTGATTCCATTCTATCCACCGGTTTATTCTGTTCCTCAGACTTTCAGTTCTTAGATTTTTAGATGCACTTGTTGACAGACGTGTATTTGTTGTTCATCATTTTTAAAAAAATATTTTGTTATATATTTTATTGATTTTTTTACAGAGAGGAAGGGAGAGGGATAGAAAGCCAGAAACATCGATGAGAGAGAGAGACATCGACCAGCTGCCTCCTGCACGCCCCACAGTGGAGATGTGCCCGCAAGCAAGGTACATGCCCTTGACCGGAATCGAACCCGGGACCTTTCAGTCCGCAGGCCGACGCTCTATCCACTGAGCCAAACCGGTCTCAGCAGTTGTTCATCATTTTTAAAAAATATATCTTATTGATTTTTTTACAGAGAGGAAGGGAGAGGGACAGAAAGCCAGAAACATGGATGAGAGAGAGAGAGACATCAACCAGCCGCCTCCTGCACGCCCCCCACTGGGGATGTGCCCGCCACCCAGGTCCCTGCCCTTGACCGGCATCGAACCCGGGACCCCCCAGTCCGCAGGCCGACGCTCTAACCACTGAGCCACACCGGCGAGGGCGGCCATGCTCTCTCCTCATCACGGGCTCGGACCCCGCACCCAGAAGACGTTTCATTCACCGAGCACCCAGCTCTCCCTCTGGCTGAGGAGGTGAGATTGTGCCCCACAGGCTGATGGGAGCCGGAGGGGGCCCAGGTGTGGCTGGCCGCAGGTGTCTGCAGCCTGCAGGCCGCGTTGAGAAGGTTCCGGATCTCACCGGGGAGGGAGGATCAGCCAATCACCTGCCACTCGGCGGCAGCAGAGGGGCGGGCCCTGTCTCTGTCCAAACGAAAACCTCCATGGTGTTATAACCGCATTTTCCGGTGCAGAAGACGATGCTTTCACCCAGCAAAACCTCCTCAAACGTCGGGGGTCGTCTTAGACGCCGGGGGTCGTCTGATAGGGTGAGTATATCCCAAACTCTGTATTTTTAAAAAAATATATTTTATTGATTTTTTTTTACAGAGAGGAAGGGAGAGGGATAGAGAGTTAGAAACATCGATGAGAGAGAGACATCCATCAGCCGCCTCCTGCACGGCCCCCACTGGGGATGTGCCCGCCACCCAGGTCCCTGCCCTTGATGGGAATCGAACCCGGGACCCTTCCGTCCGCAGGCCGACGCTCTATCCACTGAGCCACACCGGTTTTGGCCCAAACTCTGTATTTTAACTGGAAAAGTTGGGGGTCGTCTTCTACACCCAATCGTCTTCTACGCCGGAAAAATACGGTACTTACTGGTGTCAGAGAGGAAGGGAGAAGGAGAGAGAGAGAGAGAGAGAGAGGAACATGCATGATGAGAGAGAATCACCCATCAGCCGCCTCCTGCACACCCCCTACTGGGGATGGAGCCTGCCACCCGGGCCTGTGCCCCTGACCGGGAATCGAACCCTGACCTCCTGGTTCCTAGGTGGACGCTCAACCATGGAGCCACACCGGCCGGCCGGCTGGGCCCGATTCGGTTTTTGGGACCGACCGCCCTCGTTCAGCTATTTTTATTTTCCCCAAAATATATTTTATTGATTTTTTTTTAACAGAGAGGAAGGGAGAGGGATAGAGAGTCAGAAACATCGATGAGAGAGAGAGACATCCATCAGCCGCCTCCTGCACGCCCCCCACTGGGGATGTGCCCTCAAGCAAGGCACATGCCCCCGACCGGCATCGAACCCGGGACCCTTCCGTCCACAGGCCGACGCTCTGTCCACTGAGCCACACGGGTCTCGGCCCTCGTTGAGCTAGTGGATCAGAAACCAGCTTTTCTGTCTCCCGTCCCGGGGGACTCAAAGGAACCTGTGCCCCGTCTGCTGCCTGTTCCTGGGAGGTTTGGGGGGGCATGACCCTCCCCCGCCCCGCCCCCCACCTCCCCATGATGGAACCAGCCAGTCTCAGGGAGGGTCCACCAGGAAGGCCCCTGGAAGGCAGGGCCGTGCACCCGGGGAAAGTCTAATTCCTTTCCTTCCTAATTGCGCACAGATCGATCTGCTTTCCTTTCCCCGCGCGCTTCCCGGGGCCAGGCCCCGGCTGTGTCTGTGACCCCTGCCCGCCCCCCTAATCCCCGTCCGCACGCCGACGCCTCGCGGAAGGCAGAGTCCTGCTGGGGTGACGGGAGTTCTCCCTGGCACCCCCATACCCTCCCCTGTTCCATCTCCTCCTGATCAGCAGGACCAACCTGCTGAGACCACTGTGGCTCAGTGGTTAGAGCGTCGGCCTGCGGACGGAAAGGTCCCAGGTTCGATTCCGGGCAAAAGCAGGTAGCTTGGTGGCAGGCACATCCCCAGTGGGGGGCGTGCAGGAGGCGGCTGATGGATGTCTCTCTCTCATCGATGTTTCTGGCTTTCTCTCTCTCTCCCTTCCTCTCTGTGAAAAATCAATAAAAAATATATATAAAATAAAAATAAAAAGAAGGATCAACCCGGCCAGGCCAGTGTGGCTCAGTGGGTTGAGCACCGACCGAGGATGAACCACCGGGAAGTCCGGGTTCGAAGCCCCGTCAGGAAGGCCCAGGCCCGGCAGGGGGCGGCGTGCAGGAGGCACCTGGTCCATGGTTCTTTTTTTATTTTTTATTTTAAATATATATGTTTTATTGATTTTTTTCACAGAGAGGAAGGGAGAGGGACAGAGAGCTAGAAACATCGATGAGAGAGAGACATCCATCAGCAGCCTCCTGCACGCCCCCCACTGGGGATGTGCCTGCCACCCAGGTCCCTGCCCTTGACCGGAATCGAACCTGGGACCCTTCAGTCCGCAGGCCGACGCTCTATCCACTGAGCCACGCCGGCTTCGGCTGGCCCACGAGTCCTTCTCCTCCTCGTCGATGCTTCTCCCCCTGGCTCCCTGCCCCTTCCTCTCTGAAGCCCATCAGGACAGACATGTAGATACAGCGGTCCCTTGAGACACGAGTTTAATTCGTTCCATCACCTCGAGGCGTGGGAAACGGTGAGACGCTCGAGTCTCGGTAAACGGGTGGGTCATGTGCGGCCGGCCGATCCGCGCGACGACTCCTGTCTCAACTGTCGCTCGTATTTCAAAGCAAAAACCGCTCGCTCGACGGCTCGTATCTCAAACATCTCGTAGGTTAGGACGCTCGTATCTGGAGGTACCACTGTATATATATTTACATGCAGATATATGAACAGGTAGATATATGTACGCATAGATATATGAACACGTAGATATATGAACACGTAGATATATGAACACGTAGACATATGAACACGTAGATATATGAACACGTAGATATATGTGCACACAGATATATGAACACACAGATACATGCACACGTAGATATATGTGCACATAGATACATGCACACGTAGATATATGAACACGTAGATATATGTACACACAGATATATGAACACACAGATACATGCACACGTAGATATATGTGCACATAGATACATGCACACGTAGATATATGAACACGTAGATATATGTACACATAGATACATGCACACGTAGATATATGAACACGTAGATATATGTGCACACAGATATATGAACACATAGATATATGAACACGTAGATATATGTGCACATAGATACATGCACACGTAGATATATGAACACATAGATATATGTGCACATAGATACATGCACACGTAGATATATGTGCACATAGATACATGCACACGTAGATATATGAACACGTAGATATATGTACACACAGATATATGAACACACAGATACATGCACACGTAGATATATGTGCACATAGATACATGCACACGTAGATATATGAACACGCAGATATATGTGCACATAGATACATGCACACATAGATATATGAACACATAGATATATGTGCACATAGATACATGCACACGTAGATATATGAACACGTAGATATATGTACACACAGATATATGAACACATAGATATATGAACACGTAGATATATGAACACGTAGATATATGAACACGTAGATATATGTACACACAGATATATGTACACATAGATATATGAACACGTAGATATATGAACACGTAGATATATGTACACGTAGATATATGTGCACATAGATACATGCACACGTAGATATATGAACACGTAGATATATGTACACACAGATATATGAACACATAGATATATGAACACGTAGATATATGAACACGTAGATATATGAACACGTAGCTATATGTACACACAGATATATGTACACATAGATATATGAACACGTAGATATATGAACACGTAGATATATGTACACGTAGATATATGTGCACATAGATATATGGACACGTAGATATATGAACACGTAGATATATGTGCACATAGATAATATGTACATGTAGATATATGAACACGTAGATATATGTACACATAGATACATGCACACGTAGATATATGAACACGTAGATATATGTACACACAGATATATGAACACGTAGATATATGTGCACATAGATATATGAACACGTAGATATATGTGCACATAGATATATGAACACGTAGATATATGAACACGTAGATATATGTACATGTAGATATATGTGCACATAGATACATGCACACGTAGATACATGAACACGTGGATATATGTGCACGTAGACATATGAACACGTAGATATATATACATGCACATTCCCAGCCTCCCCTGGATCAGGGGGTCCCCAAACCGAAGGCAAAAACCAGAACGAGGAGCCGCCGCTGGGAGCTGAGAGAGCCCCCGCCCGCCCGCCCAGGCCCCTCAAACCGGCTTCTGCTTCCGGATGATTCTATTAAGGACGGGCCGCCGCCCGGGGACCGAGTGGCCGTGACAGACGGGCCGGCGCCTCCGATCGGGACCGAGATCCGCGGTGGAGAGTGATGGGAGGACGGGGCACCCTTGGGGGGGGGGGCGGTCGGGGCCTGGGGAGGAGGGAGAGATTCATGGGTCTGTCTCTCCCGGAGGCGCCGCCGGGCCCGGTGGGAGATTTATGCCTCCCCCTCCCCCCTCTCCCCTCCCTCTTTCCCTCCCTCCCTCCCTCCCTCCCCCTGACTCCCTCATCCTTCCTGCGGCCGCCCATCCCTCACGCCGGGAGGACTGATGGACGGATGGACAGATGGATGGATGGACGGATGGACGGATGGATGGATGGATGGACAGATGGATGGATGGATGGATGGATGGATGG
>PVJN01063409.1:0-10766 GCA_004026805.1 Lasiurus borealis
GAGTACAAGATGAGCCTGGAACCTGTTGGTGTGTCAGAAAGGAAGAAAGTGCTCTGAGGAAGCCGGGGACCTGTCATAGAGAGGCAGGAGCCAGCCCGAGGAGCTGCTGCTGGCCAAGCCTGGAACCATGTGAGCACCAGCAATGAATGACCTTAAAGTCACAGGGAAAGGAAGTAGATGGTGGGGGCCAGGGCTCAAGGGAGGTGGGGAAAGGCAGTCAGTGCTTCATGGGGACAGTTTCAGTTTTACAAAGCGAAAAGTTCTGGTGATGGGTGGTGGAGATGGTTACACAACAATGTGAATGGCCTTAGCCGGCTTGAATCAGTGGATAGAGCATCAGCCTGCGGACTGAAGGGTCCCAGGTTCAATTCTGGTCAAGGGCACATGCCTGGGTTTCGGGCTTGATCCCCAGTAGGGAATGTGCTGGAGGCAGCTGATCAGTGATTCTCTCTCATCATTGATGTTTCTATCTCTCTCTCTCTATGTTCCTCTCTGAAATTAATAGTAATAATAATAAACTAATATGAATGGACTTAATACCACTGAACAGTACATTTAAAATGATTAAAATGGCTGAAACCAGTTTGGCTCAGTGGATAGAGCATCGGCCTGTGGACTGAAAGGTCCCGGGTTCGATTCCGGTCAAGAGCATGTACCTTGGTTGCGGGCACAGCCCCAGTAGGGGGCGTGCAAGAGGCAGCTGATGGATGTCTCTCTCTCATCGATGTTTCTAACTCTCTATCCCTCTTCTTCTCCCTTCCTCTCTGTAAAAATAAATAAATAAATAAATAAATAAATAAATAAAATATATTAAAATGGTTAAAATGATCAATTTTATGTTATGTGTATTTTACCACAATAAAAAAATTTTTTCCATATGATCCAACAATTCCACTCTTAGGCAGCCACCCAACAGCAGTTAGAGAAAAATCACTTTTTTGTAATCATCATAGCATTAATTGGCCCAGGAAATAATCAACAATAAATGCTAAAATTTTTGGGGGTGGAGCCCTGGCCAGTGGATAAAGCATCAGCCAACATAATGAAGAGTCCCAAGTTCAATTCCAGTCAAGGGCACGTGCCCAGGTTTCGGTCTTGATCCAGAGTAGGGGGCATGCAGAAGGCAGACAATCAATGATTCTCTCTCATCATTGATGTTTCTATCTCTTGCTTCCTCTCTGAAATAAATAAAAATTATTGGGTGGAATTTTGTTGGAGAGCAGGGTATTGACATAATCTCCAAGTATTTTCCTACAGAATACATATTAATGACAAAGAGAAAAATATCTTACTCAAGAAACCCTTGAATGTCACCTTGAGACAGGCCAGCAAGCCAGGACAAGTGGAATGGGAAACAGACAGACAGCTAAACAAACTGGCTGAGCAATTTACAGCAGATCCAGAAGGTCACCTCCTGAGAGAGAACATCTAGGCCTCAGTTGTATTGCAGCTCCAGGCCCAGAAAAGCAGTCAAACCAGGTGGGTGACACCAGGACCAGCTGCAATGACTCATGACCTTGTACCCTGACACTGACCAATCAGTGCAGACCATGACCCTGAAGGCACACACCTAGAAAACTGACGAATATTTTGCTAAAACCCTGCCCTGAGGACCACCCCCCACCTCCAATATTCCTGCCTGCAAGAAAGAGATAAAAACCTCAAGACAACGGACCCAGTGCACACTCTCCCTCTCAGGAGCACCCCCGCCATTCCCTTTCCTCTTCTTCCTCCCCTTCCTCTCCCACAGGCCTGCAACTCCTAAATTCTAAAGGACCCCAGGAAGCTTGCAACCGGGGGAGCAATGGGCAGTGGTAGCTTGTGCCAGGCTCACCCCTGAAGCTGTTCCCGAGGCCTCCTTTTCTCTGACTTCCCGGAGAGCTAGGACAGCCCAACCCAGGCTCTCTGGTTGCTCCTTCTCTGCTAAGCCCTTTCTGGTTTTACTGTCCCCAGCTTTAATAAACATTCCCCCCTAGTCTTCTGAGACTAGTCAAGAACCCACACACTACCAGCCGGCCCTAGGCAGACCCACCGAGGGTGAGGCCCCTTTCGGCAACAGCCTTCACCAAGAGATCCAAGTTAGCATCACTGGAAATGTAGTAAACGCACATGGCTGGCTGGTATCACACACTGAGGAGGCAACAGCACTCCTATGATATTCCCACCAAAGCACACAACCTGCATCAGGTCATGGGGAGACATCAAACAGCCCCCAGAATAACTGGTCTATAGTTTTTAAGCGTCAAGGTCATGAAAGTTCATGAAAGGCAACAAGGCTAAGGCTGTCTTGGATGAAAGGAGAGCCAAGATGCACGGAACTAAATGCAGTGAGTGGCTCCCGACTAGATACAAGAATGGGGGGGAAGAAGTGCTGTAAAAGACAATATTGAGGAAATTTTCTTATGAGCTGTATATTGGAGATTATTATTGTATCAATGCCCAGCTGGCATGGCTCACTGGTTGAGTGCTGACCTATGAACCAGGAGGTCAGGGTTTGATTCCCAGTCAGAGCATACACTCAGGTTGCAGGCTTGATCCCCAGTGTGGGGCATGAAGGAGGCAGCTAATCAATGATTCTCCCCCATCACTGATGTTTCTCTCTCTCTCTCTTCCTCTCTCATAAAGCAATAAAAATATATTTTAAAAATATACTATTGTATCAATGCTAGATTTCCTGAATTTGACTATTGCATTCTGCTTACATAACAGATTTTTTCCCATAAGAAATACATGGTGTTCTGGAGTAAAGATGCACCGTATCTCCAACTTACTCTCAAATTATTTAGAAAATTAATGTGGTGGTGGGGGGGAATGTCCATATTCTCTATAGAATATATAATACACTTTTACATTTTGTTTATAGAGAAATGTAAAGCAAAAGGTTAACCATGGCTCAGGGGTCAGCAATTTTTTTTCTGAGAAGAGCCAGAGAAAATAATTTCAGCTTTGAGGGACAGACAGTATCTGTCAAAACTCTGCCCCTCCCCTCTCCCCCATAGGAAAAGCTACCAGAGACCATATGTAAATGGGTGTGGCTATGTGCCAATAAAATTTTATTTACAAAAACAGCAGAAAGCTGATGGTTTGCTGAACCCTGACCTAGATGAAGGGTAGAAGGGACTTCATTGAAATAGTTTTGCAACTTCTGTAGGTTAAAAGTATTTTCAAAATAAAAATTTAAGTGAATAAAATATGGATTTCCTAACTTTGTGGTCAGGGTGTGGTCTCTAAATATCTCCTGTTAAAAGGAATCAGGGCTCCTTGGAGAAATGGCCAAATGCAGAGCTGGGGCTGTGAAAGTACAGGATAAGACAAAAGCATCTCGCTGGGCCAGAGCTATGACCTCTTCAGACCACAGGGGATGTCAACAGGACTGAGGACCCAACTCAGAGAGGTCCCACAGGCCACAAGCCAATGGATGCCTAGGGCTCTCAGGAGCTGGAAGAGGCAGGAAGGATCCTGCCCTAGAGCCCTCTGAGGGAGTGGGGCCCTGCTGCTGCCTTGACCTCACACTCCTGTCCTCCAAATTTGGGAGCATACAATTCTGTTGTTTTAAGCCACCCACTCTGTGGTACTTTGCTACAGCAATCCTAGGAAAAATATCTTACCAGCACTCCTCAAAACTGTCAAAGTCATCAAAAACAGGAAAAGTCAGAGAAACCATCACAGCCAAAAGGAGCTTAAGAAGGTGTGACCACTGCCAAAACTGGTTTGGCTCAGTGGATAGAGTGTTAACCTGTGGACTAAAAGATCCGGGTTCAATTCTGGTCAGGGGCATGTACCTTGGTTGCGGGCACATCCCCAGTGGGGGGTGTGCAGGAGGCAGCTGGTCAATGTTTCTCTCTCATTGATGTTTCTAGCTCCCTGTCCCTTTCCCTTCCTCTCTGTAAAAAGTCAATAAAAATATATTTTAAAAAAATAAAATCAATAAAATAAAATTAAAAAAAGATGTGACCACCAAAAGCCATGTGGGGTCCTGGGAGTAAAAAGGGATATTAGGGGGAAATTGAGGAAATCTGAATAGAGTATAAATTTTAGTTAATAATGTGTCAGTATTGGTTTATTGATTATTAAAAAAAGTACCATATTAATGTAAGATGTTAACAATAGGGGTAGTTGGATGCAGTTTTATAAGGCAACTCTCTCTGCACTACCCTCACAATTGTTGTGTAAATCTAAGACTATTCTAAAACATAAGGTTTTTTAAAGTAAAAAAAAAAGGGGGGGTGTTGAATGTATAGAATCTTGGTGTGTGACCTCCCAAGTGTATTACTTCAGTCAAATTATTCAGTTTCTTGGTGCCTCAGTTTTCTCATCTGTAAAATGGGAATGACATGTGCCACATGAGACATCCCTGAGGCTGGTGGGTCACCACGATCTAGCATAAATAGAGTCATCATCTTCATCAGAGATGGGTAGAAGCTGCTGCTAGAATTTTGGGTAAATAGCAACATAGGGTGGGCTTAAATGTGCCCCCCCGCCCCCACCAGGAAGAGAAGTTGGACTCTACCTCTTGGCTCAAAGTGTGCACTTTGCTGGACAGCTCCATATATATATACTGCCCAGCACAGGTGGGCGAACAAGTATAACCTTTTCCCTTCCTTCTCCATGTTTCTACCCTCTGTGGGCAGGAGACCTGAGAAGGGACTGCGAGGGGATAAACGGGACAGCCCTGAGAAATCACGGGTCTCCAGAATGTCATTTCTTTAATGTCCAACTCACAAGGAGCCCTGCAAAAGTGAGGGAATAAATACAGGTTTCCAGATGCAGCACACCCAGTCCCCAGCCTAGGAAAAGAGGGGGAGCCCTGTGAGCCTCAGTTTCCCTCATCTGCAAACCGTAACAGAACACACTTTGAGTCATGAGGCTCTTAAACACCGTTTTCCGGGGGGGTCTCTCTCTTCCCCCACCAAGGGAAGGAAGCCTCTGAGCTGCCCAAACCTCAAACTGGGAGATACCACTTCCTGTCCACTAAGGGGCGCCAGAGTCCGGCTCCTGGGCCTGCAGGACCACTGCCCGATCCCTGCGGGGTGTATGTAGCCCTCCCTGCCCCCCCAGATCTCCCTCCCCAGGGGTTCCAGACTTTTCTACCCAGGAGGGGACAGACCCGGAATGGGGGTCCTGCGTCTTCCATCCTCTGCTCTCTTCATCTTCCCCTCCACCCCGGGGCCCCGGATGGCCACACACTGCGCTCCTTTTCCGAGGAGGTAAGAATGGGGACCCCAGGAGGGGTCCTAGCAACGGGCAGAGAAGCAGCAGCGACTGGCTTTCCGCGCCTCCCTCACTCGTGGCTCTTCCAGCCACGGGGGCCTGGAGCGACTAGGGGGGCGCCCGCCTGCCGCCCCTGCAGGTCCCGGGGCCGCGGCTGGTCCGAGCCCGGGGCGGGGCGTGCGTCACAGCAGGTTGATCTCGTCCAGGTAGCGCGCCAGGACCGAGTCGCGCACGTCCTTGAAGACTTTACGGATGTTCTGCGTGTCCGTGGCGCACGTGTAGTGGCTGAAGAGGCGGCGGGAGCGCGAGCCCTTCCGGCCCCCGTCGGCGGCGTCCACGCAGCCGGCGTACATGCCGCTGTACATGTCCAGGATGAACCGCTTGGCCGCCTCCGCGTCCTGCTTCGGGCCTGGGGAGCAGGAGACGGAGGGAGGGCGTCAGCACGCAGGCCCCTGGGGCAGGCGGGGACCCCCTACTGGCACCAAGGGGGGCTCTGGGAACCCTCTTCCCCATGGGGGGCAACTTAGAGCTGCAGGGACCCCGGCGAGCACCCAGTACGGTTCCCACAGGTGGATGCCATCCTTTGGCTTTCTGGCAGGTCACAGGTCTCCAACCCAGCCACTGGCCACTTGGGGTTGGTGGGGTCCCAGCACCGGGGATGGACCAATGAGGCTCAGCTCTGGGACTCGGGCCAGAGCTGGTGTGGAAGAAGAGATGCTCTTGGCTGGGCTTGGAGCTGGAGGGATGGGAGCCGGAGCTGCAGAGACAGAGGCTGGTGCACCCGGGGAAACTGAGGCCAGGAGGAGGGGAGGGACGGACACCCTGGGGAGGCACATGCGCTGCTGCATTGAAAGCACAACGTGAGTTAAGGACCCAAAGCCTGGCTCTGCGACGTGCTAGTTTGGGTACATGTTGGTATATATAACCTTTGTGAGCCTCAGTTTCCTGGTTTTTTGTAAAATTGGGCTGAGGACTAGCCCCAGGCCTCCTGGAGTTGTGAGGATTCAAGGCCATCATATCTGCTCAATAATCAGAAAGCTTCAGGGGTGTGTGCTGTCATTTAGAAAGGGAGGTTGCATCGTGGGTAAAACCTGCCATCTCCAAATCCAGGCGGCCTGGGTTAGAATCTTGCCTCTGTCACTCACTGGCTGTATCACTTTGGCAAGTGACTATACCTCAGTTTCCCCATGAAGGAGTCCTACTGCACAGGAGGTTCTTTTTAAAAGAATTTTTTTTATTGATTTCAGAGAGGAAGGGAGAGGGAGAATCATTGATAGGCTGCCTCCTTCACGTCCCCCACTGGGGATCAAGCCAGCATCCCGGGCCTGTACCCTTGACCGGAATGGAATTCTGGGACCCTTCAGTCTGCAGGCTGATGCTCTACCCACTGGGCCAAACTAGCTAGGGCTGCACAGGCTTTTAAATGAGGACCAAACAAGTCAGTAATACTTAAGAGTGCTCCCACCAGTGTTAGATGTGTTAATTGTTATTGTTCATTATTGTCACGAGTATTTAGTAGCAGAAAAGAAGGGCCAAGAGCCGTAAGTTGAGTATGTGGGTGCTGCAGCCTCTTTGGCTGGGAGAAAAGGATGGGTCCTGGAGTTTCCCTTTGACCTGAAGGAAATCAAACAATCCTCAAAACTCTCCAAGTGCTGCTCAGCTGGGAAGGGTGATGGGGGTGCCCAGGGCCACCACCCTGGAATAAGTTGACCTCTGTTGTCCAGACTCTGAGTCCTGTGGGTGTGACTGGCTGAGATTGGCCACATGGGCTCTAATAAGGCCAGTGGGTCCCACCCATGGTGATGTCACCAAAGCTTAGTATACACAAACCAAGGGCTTCATCTACCACGCCTGAATGTGTATTGGCGTGACTAGTGTCCTCTCAAATCCATGTCCACTGTGAACTTCAGAATGTGACCGGATTTGGAAATAGAGTCTTGGCAGCTGTAAAGAGTTAAGTTGAAATGAGATACTGAACTAGGTTGGACCCTAAATTCAATGACTTGTATTCTTATAAAAAGAGGAGATAGCTGGTTTGGCTCAGTGGATAGAGCATCAGCCTGCAGACCCCCTTACTGAGGGTCCTGGGTTTGATCCTGGTCAAGGGCACATATCTTGGTTGCAAGCTGCCTCCTCGCCCAGGCCGTGGTCAGGGTTATGCACAATCTATGTGTTTCACATCGATGTTTCTCTCTGTCTTTCCCTCTCTCTTCCACACTCTATAGAAATCAATGGGAAAATGTCCTCGGGTGAGGATAAAAAAAAAAAAAAGAGGAGAGACAACAAGAGACAGAAAAGGCCATGTGACGGTGGAGGAAGAGATTGGAAGGATGCATTATAAGTCAAGAAATGCTAAGGCTGCAGGCAACCACCAGAAACTAGGAGAAAGGCCCAGAACAGATTCTCCCTCAGAGCCTCCTGAAGGAGCTGACCCTGCTCTGCCACTCACTCGGTTTCAGACTCCCAGCTTCCTGGGTTGTGCGGGAATAAATGTCTGGGGTTTCCAGCCCCCCAGCCAGTGGCCATATGTCACAGCAGCCCAAGGAAACAAAGGTAGCTTGTCCCCAGGGTGGCTGTCATTGCTTCCTTCCCTCCTGTAGTCACATGCCATTTGGCCATCAATGTGTACACTGTGCCTCTGAGTCTGGGCTGACCTGAGTGATTTTATTGACCAATAGAACAAGGCGGATGTAACCACCGGGGACTTCTTAGGCTACGTCATGAGCAGAGGCTTCCACCTGGGCTGAAATCTGACCATCCTGAGGCGGCCATGCTGCGAGCTAGCCCTGGATTAGAAGACACCAGATAGGGGGAGGGAGAGGGATAGAGAGAGATAGCGAGATAGAGAGGGAGAGAAGAGAGAGGAAAAGGAGGAGAGGGGGGGAGAGACAGAGGGAGGAAGAGGTGGAGGATCACAGAGGCATCATACACATGGTACAAGAAGTGCATCTTCAATCCCAGCCACCCCAGCTGATGCCACATGGATCACAGGTAAACAACCGCCCCAACCTTCCCCAAATTCCTGACCCCCTTACTCGTGAGCAAAGTGAAATGGCAGATACCCTACATGGCGCCCAACGCTTACTGTACTCCACTCTATTTGGCTGGGGCCCCTTGTGCCTTCGAATTGCACCAAAAGTTTATTCCCAAACCTGCTGTATTCCTCCTGCTTGATATGCACTTAGTGAGACCCTACACAAACCTATTAGCTATGAGCACAGCCTGAGAGGGTTGCTGTATCTATGATAACCGAGCTGTTGTATGCGTTGGAAAAACTTGTTCGGAGGTCAGTCACAGATTTAAAAATAAAAATGCTATCCTTTAGGTATAGATGAGACGACCATGAAAGTTAGAAAAAGAAAGTGTCAAAAACCTAGAAGGTTCTGGAAATAGTTGTTGATACCTTTTGGGTATGCTTTATGACAATGAACTCTATCCAGCAGACCCACCCTCACAATATCTATATGACTTTTGAGAATTCTCTTCTTTAAGGAATTACCAGTACCTCGAGTATGAAGGCATCTGTTATTCTACAGATGGGACAACTGAGAACAGAGAGAGTTTGGGCAGTGGAAGCACCTGGGTCTGGAAACTCCACTGACTCCAGGCTGGAGGAGGGCCTGGACGAGCATCTTGCTGGGGAGCTGCTTTATTTATTTTTTGGAGGGGGAGGGTGCCGAGGGAGGTATAGTATAGAGCAGTGGTTCTCAACCTCCCTAATGCCACGTCTCTTTAATGCAGTTCCTCATGTCATGGTGACCCCCAACCATAAAATTATTTTCGTTGCTACAGAAGGTTCTAGAACTCACCCTGGAAACTGGGGAAGTAGGTAGCCAGGTGGGAGGTGGGGATCTTCTCCTCCAGTATGTCGGTCTTGTTGAGGAAGAGGATGACAGATGTGCTTTTGAACCAGGGCAGTTCCAGGATTGTGCCAAACAGGGCCAGACTCTCCTTCATTCTGTTCTGGGTTGGGGGACACAGGCAGTTCATCACTCAGATCAGCCAGCCCGGCCCAAACCGGAGCCCTCCCTCTGCGTGGAGATGGGTCTGGGCAGGTGTGGCTGGCTGCCTATGTGTGCCCAACATGGTTTTGTGCCTCAACTGGTTTGACTAGTGCCCTCCCCCACCAGCCCCCCCAACTCATGTCCACCTGAATGTGACCTTCAGACGTGCCAGGATCAAGCAGGGTCTGTAATTCACCAAGAGGTCACACTGGAATTGCGTGGTTTTAGATCTAATGATTGATGTCCCCATAAAAAGGGGGAGTTTGGTCCTGACCCGTTTGGCTCAGTGGATAGAGTGTTGACCTGCGGACTGAACGGTCCCAGGTTCGATTCCAGTCAGGGGCATGTACCTTGGTTGCGGGCACATCCCCAGTAGGGGGTGTGCAGGAGGCAGCTGATCGATGTTTCTCTCCCTTCCTCTCTGTAAAAAATCAATAAAATATATTTTTTTAAAAACACAATAAAATATATTTTTTTAAAAAAGCGGGGTTGGGGGTGGAGTTTGGACACAGCCTCACAGACAAGGAGGACGCTGTGTGAAGACGGAGGCAGAGGCAGAGGTGGGTTGATTCGTCTATAAGCCAAGGAATACCAGAGATTGCCAGAGTCACCAGCAGCTGGGAGAGCCTGGGACAGATCTCCCTCCGGCCTTGGATCCAGCCCTGCCGACACCGTGAGCCCAGCCTTCTGACTCCAGAACCGGGAGAGAATACTCTTCTGTTGTCTCAGCCTCCCGGTTTGTGGTCATTGGTTACAACCGCCTGAGCAAACTAGGACAGGCCACGGGGCGAGAGCTACATCAGAACGACCTCAGACTCGTTCTATCTGATTCAAGTCAAAATTACAGCATCTCCCTCTCAAAGGCCCAAACGGCCTCTGTGACACTTGAGCCACTGGAAGTGCGCAGGTCAGGGATCACGGTGTGCCCGCCCACCATCACGCCGGATGTTGATTGGGAGAAGCGGTCACCAAAGAAGACTGACTAGCAGTGTGACATTGTCCCTGCATGTGACAACATTTCCAGGACAGTTTGTGTGGTGCTTCGGGGGAGTCATTGTCTCAGGACATGCAGGACATGAATACCCGTGTGTGAGCGCACACGTGCATGCCACATGTGAGTGTTGCTGGCCACACGAATGCTTGTGAATCTGAGTGTCGGGGGCTCAATGATCTGATCACAAAAGAGTGGAAAGTGAAGCTCAAAGCCACACCAGACACACACAGGCCTGTCCGAGAGTGGCATGGGGCTTTCTGCCCAGCTCTGGGTCCCTGGGTGGGGGAGCAGGGAGGAGAAGAGCAGAGAAGATGGCGCCCCTGCGTCCTCAGGGGCCCCTCACCTCTTGGTTGTTCTCCTCTAGGCACTGGTCGTATTCACTCAGCGAGGCCAGGTAGATGAGGGCGATCACGTTCTCGAAGCAGTGGATCCACTTCTTGCGTTCTGACCTCTGGCCCCCAACGTCAACAATCCTACCAGAATTACCCCTTTTCAGAGCTCAGGCTTAATGGGGACCCCACAACGTGGCACCCCCATACCCCAGTCACGTCTGAGAC
>PVJN01063410.1:0-10766 GCA_004026805.1 Lasiurus borealis
AAATAATGTAACTATAAGTGTGTGAAAACTACAAAAGTAACATTTTAATTATCCAAGAATACAAAAGTAAACTGAACAAAGAAAAATACATCTTCCTACAAAGACAATACCATTGAATATATAAATTCTGCCCAATTTATGATGCAATATAAATTAAATTTTAATAAATTTTTAACCCAGACAAAATTATTCCCAAAACAACACACACACACACACACACACACACACACACACACACACACACATGCGCGACCATTAGGACCGGATGATCAGCTGGTAGCTATGACGTGCATTGACCACCAGGGGACAGGTGCTCAATGCAGGAGCTGACTCCTGGTGGTCAGTGCCCTCCCACAGCCAATCTCCTGCCAACCTCCCGCGATCCTCCCCCTTCCCCCAGGCTGGCCAACCCTGATCAGCCCAATTGCTGACCAGGCCAAAGGACCCCAGCCATGCACAAATTTGTGCACCGGGCCTCTCGTAACAAAATAAAGAAGAATGACCAGGAAAACTCTGACACCAAAGAGTAGAGACCGGCCCTACCAAATTCTAAAATGCGTTAAATCCTCAATAAAAACATTATGCAATTAGCAAAAAAAGAATACACAAGTAAAACAGAAAATAAATTCTGCCTGTAGAGTAGCCTTTATTATGCAAAACTTCCTTTGGATAAAAGGATAGCCTTTGAATGTAATAAAATCAACTATTTGAAAATATAATAAAATCAACTACCTGAAAACAGTTAATACCAAAAACAGGTAAAAATTGAAATCAACCTTAGTAAGAGAGAACTGCGTTTATGTGGCTTTGTACAACCAGTGGCACAGTCTAAGGTAGGCAGGATAACTGGACCTTAAGCAGAAAACGGCGTTTTACTGACCACCAGAATCAGACAAGAGGAATTGGAAGGGGGCTGGAAAAAGAACAGGAAAAGGAGGGTGCAAGCAGCGGAAAAACATCAATATATGTGTGACCTCTGCCCAAATCCTTGTTGATGCTAAATTACAAATGCAGGAGAGAAAGAAAGTGGAAGACTGCTGAGAACTAACACTTGGAAGTCCAAAAGAACTCAGTTGAGATTTCAACGTGTTACTTACATTAGAGGCAAACAATCTGGACAGTGAGGTCACCCAGAACTATCAACACTCTTCAAAGGAAGATAACAGAATTTAGAGTCTCTACAATGTTCTGTCCCCAAATCCACTATAAAACCCTAAATTACTAAACATGTGAAGAAACAGGGAAATGTTACCACTTAGTCAAGAGAGAAAACAGCCGGCAGAAACAGACCCCCACCATGAACTATATCACACAAGGTTTTGCAATAACTATTATGAATATGTTCATTTACTTAATGAAGAGATGGGAATAGGTTTTATAAAATGAATCAAATAGGAATTCCAGAATTGAAAATTACAAAATCAGAAATAAAGAATTAACCTGATTGTTGGAAGACAGAAGAGACAGTGACTTTAAAGAACGATCAACTGAAACTATCTAACTAGGAGAACCCATATTAAAAAGACTATATAAAAAAACGAACTGTCTCAGTAACTTGCAGTCCCAGAAAGACAGAAAGCAAGAAGAGACCAGAAGATAGCCTAGCTAATAGAAGAGTAATATGCAAATTGACTGTACATTTGCTACATCCACTAGCCATGCCCACCAGCTAATCAGAGCGAGTATGCAAATTAACCCAACCCAGCCACAGAGAGAGAAGGAGGGAGGCTTGGATTGCCTCTAGCGATGGAGGAAGCTAAGCTTTCTGCAAACCCTGGCAGGCCCAGGCCTCCAATTAAGGCAATAAAGTTTCAATGGCTGTGCCAGCAGAAGGCTTGGCTCCGCTCCAAAGTCTCAATTGTAGAAGAGAAGTAAATCCCAGATATCAGGGCCTCCGCTTGGGTTGCTGGGGGCATGACCAGCTTGCACACCACCACAGGCCCCTCACCCTAGCCACCCCACACCCCAAGGGAACACCCACCCTAATCCAGGACACTCTTCAGGGCAAACCAGCTGGCCCCTACCCATGTACCAGGCCTCTATCCTATCTAATAAAAGAGTAATATGCTGATTGACCATCACTCCAATACACAAGATGATTGCCCCCATGTGGACACAAGATGGCTTCCACAAGGTGGCTAGTAGGGGAGGGCAATTGGTAGGGACCAGGCCTGCAATGGAGGACAGTTAAGGGCGATCAGGCCAGTAAGGGAGGGCAGTTGGGAAGGACCGGGCCTGCAAGGCAGAGCATTTGGGGGGGACCCAGGCCTGCAGGGGAGGGCAGTTAGGGGTGACCAGGCCCACAGGGGAGGGAAGTTGGGGGCAATCAGGAAGGCAGGCAGGTGAGCAGTTGGGAGCCTGCAGTCCTGGCTTGTGAGAAGGATGTCCGACTGCCCAATCCAGGATTAGGCCTAAATGGGCAGTCGGACATCCCTCAAGAGGTCCCAGATTGGAGAGGGAGCACCCCTGCCCACATGAATTTCATGCACCAGCCTCTAGTATTTAAAATAATAATAGCTGTAATAGTTTACAAGTATGTCCACGTTAAAGTGGACAAATTCCATGCAAAGTCCTGCAATTATCTGTATAGAATGTAAGTTCTTAAAGGCAGATTATCCCCTATCAACTCTGTAATTTTCTTGCTTACATAGGCTGAATTAAAAAAAATTCTGGGGAAGAAAAGTTGGAACACTATTAAAATGATCAGGACACTAATATGCCACAGAAGTCTGTATGGCCTACAGTGTATTAACTGATCATGGACTAACCAGATGGCTTGGTAGTAAACCTGGCAGAAATCTGTACAGAATTTCGCTAGTATCTTTTCTACAGTATCAGTAAAATTAACATATTAAAGCTTTTGTTCCACTAATAAAGTGACTTTTGAAAACTGAAGTTAAACTTTAAATCTAGTGTACAATTTACCAACTAGAACATGCATGGTATTTTACACACACATCTACATTAACAGTTTGCACTTTGGTTCAAATAGACATTTGTTAGCTGACATTCTTTTTGTATTAAGGATATGTATATGTATTCATGTACTTGTTATCAGGATATGAAAGAGAAGAACTAAGTTAAAGAAAGTAACACTGACTTTAAAGGCTCATACCATAGAATCATATAAATCTGTTGTGATCCACAGGTTGAGAACCACTGCTGTACAGTCTAAGACCATTGGAAAACACAGATATTTACATTACGATTCATAACAGTAGCAAAATTACAGTTATGAAGTAGCAACAAAAATAATTTTATGGTTGGGGGTCACCACAACATGAGGAACTGTATTAAAGGGTTGCGGTATTAGAAAGGTTGAGAATCACTGTTCTAGCCTGAAGAGTATATTTCTTCTACAAATCAAAAGGAGCAAGTATCTAGGTTGACACTGTGGAAAGATTATAAAGCACGCTGAACATGGACTAAAATTAAAGGGGTTAATAAATTAACAGAATGGTATAGACAAAAGAAACTTCATTTTGAATCTTCAGCTCTTGATTACGGATGTATTCATGAAATATGGACATCTAAAAAGTAATTTGCAACTAGTCATCCATAATTATTTCTACTTACAACTAAACATTACTTTCATTTTAGATATGACTAAAAATTAATTTCTATGACTAGAAATTAAGAGCTGATCACGATAATAAAAGGAAGTCTCTGTAATTAACATGTCCTATATCTATGTTTGTGTACTTCCTCACTATTGTACAGCTGAAGGGATGGGGAATGGAAAACAAGAATATGCCTACCTTCAGATAAGTTTTTTTTTACCTTCCATCACCAAGAAAGAAGATTTGGGCACAACCCTGTCCTTAACAAATTAGCAAAAGATACAAGTAAACAATTAAATTTTCATTGGCTACAGGAAACTTAGCTCAAACTTTCCAACACTTATTTAAGCATTTGTTATGTACCTGAAACCATTCAAAGTGCTTTACATGTATTATGTGATTCATACTCACATCAATCCCAAAGTGAATTAACATGACTGGTATTTTCAAATAAAGAAATAAAATAATTCAACAGTCACAGAACTATTGAGATAAGATCCAGGATTTATACCTGGCTAGATTAAGAGGCTACATTTTTTCAAGGTATACCTCTGCAAAATGATGGCTTAAATTTCAAACTTGTATAGGAATATGTAATGACTATTATTTTTTATTATCCTTGATACTCTTTGACATTTGGGATTAGGAGAGATTGCTCCTCTCAGGGCTAATTTCTAGAGATAGCAAACTCTTTTTTGATAAGTTTTGTAAAACCCTGAGATATTTTATTAACAACTTACTTGCAATTTTAAGTAAATAAGCTTACATTAAATCCACTTGCCACCTAATTTTAAATAATTTTGTTTAAGTTATGGTTGGATTTATCCATAAATACTTTTTTCACACCATTTTACAGTCTACAATTATCTTTAAAGATATTTAATAGTTAAGAAATCACTAATCATCTAACATAACTAATATACTATTTGATAACAAAGAAACTTTATAAAATATATGGCACCAAACTATAGTGTAAGAAGCTTAATTTTTTTTGAAAGACACAAGCAATATTAAAAAATCTACATTTCTACAATATAAAAGTAACACAAAGTTAGACAAGCAAGTTTCTAAGCTTCAAGGAACTTTTGATAGTAAAACACAAGATAATGTAAAGGACAACCACCACTTTGCTTTCATAGAGTTAAAGGGCAGAAAAATACCTGTTAATGATGAAGTAACCCTAGAATATGAAGTCTCTAAAAGGCTACAAAAAGGAGAATAAAAAGTAAGGAAGAGAGATCGGACTAAGTTAACCTCTACAGTTTAAATACCCATGTCTGTGAATTTTAATCAGTAGGCTGCTACCTACTACGCTTTTCTTAAAAGACAGGATTATATAGCCTATTCTCAGGCTCTCCTCCGTCAATAATCTCACAGCAAAGGCAATTTGAGCCTATGAAGCTGGGCAAAAATATGACTCCATCCCTTCTGGATCACATCACTTTGATGAGGGAGACAACATACTCTAACGGCCTCCCTTCTTGACAGTCTCACAACCATTTTCCTCACTGCAGCCGGATGCTATACTTAAAATTAATTTGATTTATGAGTCTTCTTTACCTAAGACTCTTCAATGAATCCACCCTTACCTAGTCATATTCAGGTGCAGCGTAAACTCAACCCAGTGTAGTTCCTTACAAACACATACATAAACTCACTCCTGTCATGTCCCGCTCCCACTTTACACTCCCAGACACAAGGTAACTTAGAGCCCTTCACCAGCCCTTCCCTATCACCACACTCTCAATACCACAGGGCTACTCTGGATGAACTGGGATTCTTCCAACTGAATTCCTCCCTTATATCCATCAAAATTCAATCCAGGCACCAATCATCTTCCAGAAGGAAACTTTCCACAAGCCACAAAGTAGACAAAGTTCTCCTCCTTTGGACATAGCTCCCTGAGCAAACATCTTTCATAGATAACACCTATTGCACCTTACAAAATTTTATTATTTTTAAAGTATGTCTCTCTTAATAGAAAGTGGCTCAAGTGTAGAAATTGTATTTTAACTCCAATGAGGAAGAGCCTATCATACAGGTAGTGGCTAATTGAAAAATGTTTACTGAATTGAAATGCTGCTTGCTACACAATGACAACTTAACAGACATAGCTTGACTTATTCTTAGCCAATTCATTAGCAAGTCCTATCAGTTGTAATTCCAAAATACATGCCAAATTCATTCACTTCACATATGCTCAGCTACGGCACCAGTCCATCCTGCTGAATCTCATTTAGATTACTATAACAGCCTCCTGGTTTCTCTGCTTCTAGACCCACCATTCACTTTAAAACACACACACTCACACTACAGTCCCCATCACCACCATGACCCAGCAGTCTTTGTAAAAGTGAATGTAAAAAATTCTCTAAAAGTGGATTTAAATTTTAGAAATCCATTGAAATCCTTGTATGCTCTTTATTAAGTTTATACTAAAATTCAAACTCCCACAGTGCCTACTATGCCCTATATGATATGACTCCTTCCAAGTTTTGTACTCATTCTGTATTACTCCAACCCTACAGGACCCATTACAATAATTTTTCATCTCAGAGTCTTTACACCAGCTCTTTCCTCTGCCTAGAAGACTCAATCCTCAGTTAGCTTGGTACTTCTCAAAGCCTAGGTTAAAAAACATCACAATACAATCCAAAGCGGCTTTTCTTTCTCTCTCAATCATTGTCTTTTTTGCACTCATTACCCAATTATATTTTCCACTTATTGCATACATCAGTCCTTCATGAGGTCAGAAACTTGGTGTTTTGTTCATCACTGTATCCCCATGTGCCTAGAAACAGTACCTTGCACACATCAGGTACTCATAAGCGTTTGTAAAACAAAAGAATAAAACAAGAAAAATGACTCTTATTTAAGATATACATGGAACAAGGTAAAAGAAATGAATAAATAGTCTACCAATCAAGAAGGAAACATTCTACTATTAGTATTTGCAAGTATATAGGGGGGAGTTACTGGGTCTATCATCAACAAGCACCCAGAGTGTATTTCCAAAAGCTCATTGAAAACATGTCAAGTGGAATGGTTTCATGTGCTGTAACCATATGCCAGCCCATGTGCACGACACGGCAAACAATCCTTTTATGCAGACACTCCCAAAAAACCCTGTACATAAAAAGGAATGAAACACTTAAAAAACATCTACTACATTATTTAAAAAACAAACAGTATTTCTCACAGTGGTACTTATCTAGAAATTATTAAATTTACACTAAAACTTGACCTCTTAAGTAATAGAAGAGGTAGGTCTTTAAGACATGTCTAACATCTAAGAAGCTGCCTTACATACTGTACTTTCTTGGAAGTAACATTACAACTCAAACAAAGTAATACATAAAATTCAATGCAATGGTAGTAGCCTCTTTCAACTCCTTGGTGAAGTTTTAACCAAGAGGGGAGAAATCTAGCAGTACTGCACTAGAGATAGAAAAGCACTGAATCTTTAGCCAAATATCATTCAATCACAAAAATTAGATAAAACCCATGGAAGCATTTAGGCAACAAAGGCAAAAGAAGACAGTAAAGATAAAACTTATCATATGAGAAGAATTTTATTTTGCTTGATTAAACCTCACTGCTCGAGAAAATGACTTGTAAAATAAGTCAAAAGAGTACATCAAAACTAACACAACAGACTAAAAATAGCTGTCCTATTTTAATCATTACTATTTACAGGTAACAAAATTACAATAATTCTCCTCCAGATTCCTTCAAGCAATTTTCAACAAGATGGCCATCACATTTCTGATCTGACAATACTTACCTTGGGATGGTGACACATTTAGTATTACAATTCTGAGTGGTGATAGCTTTCTCAAGCTCATCTAATCGTCCTGTTTTCTTTAGCTTCTTCACCAGACTTTTAACTGCTTTCTCACACCACTTCTCTTCCTGTCCATTCTGCTCTCCTCCACCTGCTCCTCCAGACCCACCGGCCGATTTCTTCCATCCCAGCAGTCTTTTCACAACCGGTGGAGTGAATGGCAAGATGGACGACATGTTTTTACTAAAGGCAGCAATCCGCACGAAGGAAATACCCTCCTTTCTCTAACCTAGAAAAGACATGGAAAAGGTAATTTGGAAGGGAACTTTAAAATCAAGTAATTATTTCAACATGATATCCAAAGCAAATTACAAAATAAAATAGAAATTCAAATTACCGCTTTCACAACAGATTTTTCAGAAGTTCTCTTCTTCACCCATTAAAATATCTTAGTTTTTAAAAATTATGGAAATAAACCCTTTTACAAAAAAACAATGTTATAAGTAGGTATATGTAATAATTTTACAAGTAAAATATCAATACTAGACCAGTTAATCACTATTAATACTATATTAACTTTTAATAGTGGCAATAATTAAAATACTTTCACCAAAAGAAAAACTTTTTCGCACTTTTTACAACTTCAATCTAATTCTCAAAATATTTTTTAAAAATTTACAAGCCCACTCTCCCCAAAGTTCTGAACTTTCATAACTGACTTGGTATCATGAAACAAAATCTAAAGTTATAAGGGACAAGTGTAAAATATGTAACAAGAATCCTATTTAATAAAACACTAACATGCAAATCGACCGAATGGCAGAGCGACCGGCCACTACGATGCACTGACCACCAGGAGGCAGATGCTCAAATGTAGGAGCTTCGCCCTGCTCCTACAGGGGGTGTGCCCGCTCAGCCAGAAGCTAGGCTCACAGCTAGTGAGCATAATGGCAGTGGCGGGAGCTTCTCCTGCCTCCAGTGCAGCGCTAAGGACCCCCCGGGGATGTCCACCTGCTGGCTTAGGCCCACTCCCTGCCAAGGGATCCTGGACTGTGTGAGGGTGCAGGCCAGGCTGAGGGACCCTCTCTCCCATCCCCAGTGCACAAATGTCATGCATTGGGACTCTAGTAAAGAAATAAAGGTAGACACAGTGTGTAAAGAAAAGGTTTGGGACCTGGCCTGTGTGATTCCGTGGTTGAGCATCAATTACCTATGAACTAGGTCGTCACAGTTCCACTCCCAGTCAGGGCACATGCCCTTGGTTGCAGGCTTGATCTCCAGTAGGGGGTGTTCAGGAGGCAGCCGATCAATGATTCTCTCTCATCTTTGATCTTTCTATCTCTTACTCTTTGGTTCACTTTTACATCCTTTGAGAAGATTTTTAATTTTTAATTAAGCTTCTTTTAAAAAATACATTTTCATTTTTAAGTAATAATGTGCATAGTGAATATAATCAAATGTAGTTGCTCTTCTCACCAAGATATAATTTTTTAAAATCTTAAAACTTTTACTTAATCTTGCTATTTATAACTTAGAACAATAGTCTCCCTAACCACCCCACCCCTTACCCCTCAGACTCCATCTGCAGTTTCACTTTCCAGGATTTCAGGTACCCACAGTCAACAGTAATCCAAAATTATTAGATGCTCGATCCAGAAATAAGCCATTTTGTAAGTTTTAGGTTGCGTGCCATTCTCAGTGGCATGAGGAAATCTAGCTCTGTCCCACTCTGTCCCTCTCAGAATATCCACGATGAATACTGTCCCCGCCCCCTGGCTACTTAACAGCTATCTCTGTTATTAGATCAGTTATCAGAAAGAGAAAGAAACCGCATTCACACAACTTTTATTATAACATATTGTTATAATTGTTCTATTTAATTATTTGTTATTATTGTTAATCTCTTACTATGTCTAATTTATAAACTTTATCATAAGTATATATTATAGGGGAAAATAGTACATACACACACACACACACACACACACACACACACACAACACTCTAGAGCAGTGGTTCTCAACTTTTTTAATGCTGTGACCTTTTAATACAGTTGTGGTGACCCCCAATCTTAATATTATTTTTGTTGCTACTTCATAACTGTAATTTTGCTACTGTTAATGAATCATAATGTAAATATCTGAGTTTTCTGATGGTCTTAGGCTCTACAGCAGCGGTTCTCAACTTGTGGGTCGCAGTTATGAAGTAGCAACAAAAATAATATTAAGATTGGGGGTCACCACAACTGTATTAAAAGGTCACAGCATTAAAAAAGGTTGAGAACCACTGCTCTAGAGGCCCGATCACAAAATTTGTGCAAGAGGCTCAGCTTTGTTCAGAAGGTTGTTCTGCTGTTTGGTCTAAATGGCATATTAGGAGGAGGGGAGGGGGGAGAGAGAGAGAAACAGAGAGAGGGGGAGAGGGACAGAAGGATTTCAGTACTACCTGTAATTTCAGGCATCCACTGGGGGGGAGGGGAGATGTCTTTGAGTGTGTGTTCCCAATGGATTAGAGAGGATTACTGTCTTTCTCTTTCTCTTTTTCTGATAACTGATCCAATAACCGAGATAGCTGTTAAGTAACCAGGGGGTGGGGGCAATATTCATTACTGTAATAGACTTATAATGGTAACCTTTGAAATATCAAGTTTAGGTATTATCTATTCATTTTTCAGCGGAACATGAGGATTTACACCACAACCACTCATGTTCCTCCAATCTTTAAGATAATTAACTCCCAATTGTAATTCTGATGAGATTAGCAGCAAACTACTACTTAATCATATTTCCCTTTTTGTACAACTCTTTTTCCCCTTGAGTTAATTTCCTTAGTTTTTTACTGCTTAGTTTTCTCTGTACCTACCACAAATTCTTTCCATACTCTTCACAAGTCCCTCACTTAAATGTTAATGCTGATGACTTTAATCTCAAAATAAGAGACAAGATCTGACCACTTGAAGACAGAACTGAAAAGTTAAGATTTGAGATGAAAAATATTCAGAAACCTAGTTCTGAGAATTACTATAGAAAATCAACTAGATTGAAATAACAATTCTTATCAGGTACTTACCAAACTACACATTAAAAAAATATTCCATGATGCCCTAGTCCAATGGTTGGCAAACAAACAGCTTGCCGCTCTGTTGACTAATGAGTTTGCAGACCACTGCCATAGCCGGTTTGGCTCAGTGGGTAGAACATTGGCCTGCAGACCAAAGGGTCCTGGTTCAATCCCGGTCAAGGGCTCGTACCTTGGTTGCAGGCTTCTTGGGCCCTGGTCCTGGTCAGAGGCAACCAACCAATGTGTTTTCTCTCACACTGATGTTTCCATCTGCCTTTCCCTCTCTCTGGCACTCTCCCTAATAAATCAGTGGAAAAATATCCTCAGGTGAGGATTTACAAAACAAAACAAAGCAAAACAAA
>PVJN01063411.1:0-10766 GCA_004026805.1 Lasiurus borealis
CCCGGGCCCGCGCCGCGCGGCCGCTCACCAGCCGGTCCTTCTCCAGCAGGAAGACGCTGGCCGTCTTGTCGAAGGAGCCCGAGGCCAGGCGGCGGCCGTCGCAGCTCCAGGCCACCGAGTGCACCTTGGCGCTGTGCGCCGGGAACTCGCGCGTCTTGCTGTGGCCGCGGAACAGCTCCTGCATGCCCAGCACGTAGCGCGTCGGGCCGCTGCTCACCGAGCACCAGGGCGCCAGCGAGCCGGGGCCGCCCGCGCCCAGCGCCGCGGGCCCCAGGGCCGCCGCGGGCACCGCCATGCCGAGCCCCCGCCCGCCGCCGCCGCCGCGCCCACCGCCGCCGCGCCCACCCCGTCAGTCCCGCCGCGGCGCCGGCCTCCGTCCCATCCGTCCCGCCGCCGCCGCCGCACGCATGCGCCCGGAAGCGCGGCGCCTCTCCCGCGCAGCCGCACTGTGGCCCGCCGGGAAAGGACTACACTTCCCGCCGTGCAGCGCGCGCGCGCCCGCCCGCTGCTGCCTTTTCAAACTGCAACATGATTCCGCTTTCAATGTACATATTGCAAAGCGAACGGTTCTGAGGTTTTTAGGATCCCTGTTTCCCGCTTACCTACTTCCGGGTAGGTAACATTTATATCCGCATTTAATCCAAGACGGAAACCAACGTTATCCTGAACCTCGGTTCCTCATCAGTAAAATTCCTTTTTTTCTAGAGATGCTGCAGGCCCTTGACTTCTGGCTGGAGGCGGGCGTGCTGGTGAGCTGGTTCCAGTAAAGACCAGATGGTGGGGAGAGGGGTTAGCGAGAAGGGGTCCGGAGATGTGTTTAAATAAACAAATTCTTTGCTTTTAAAAGATACTATCTGCACATGATTATATGTGCAAAAATAAATAAATGCAAAAGATACAAAGTCCTTATTCCCCGCCCTTCACACCCCTACCTTAACCTACAGGTCCAGCAGTTTTGAGCTGAAGAAAACAGTGGTGAGCTGTCAGCCGCTGGCCAGACCCTGGGGAAGGGCTGTGGACTAGGAGGGGTTGTAGGTGGTGAGGAGGAGGCTGGAAATGTGTTGAAAAACACATCTTTTGTGAATTTACAATGATCTCAAAAAGTTGAAAACAAACTAGTTTGAAGATAACATACAAATGTAAGATAACTTGGTAACAAATTTAAAAGTACAAAAATAGTCGAAACCGGTTTGGCTCAGTGGATAGAGCGTAGGCCTGCGGACTGAAGGGTTCCATTCGGGTCAAGGACATGTACTAAACCTTGTTTGCGGGCACATCTCCAGTGGGGGGCGTGCTGGAGGCAGCTGATCGATGTCTCTCGTCAGTGTTTCTAACTCTCCATCCCTCTCCCTTCCTCTCTGCAAAAAATCAGTAAAATATATATATATATTTTAAAAGGACAAAAATAGAGTGAAAAGTAAGTTTCCCTCCCTCGTGTGTCCCCAAATCCCCCTTCAGAAAAATATTGTTAAATCGCCTGTGGGCCTCTCAGAAATAGTGGAAGAGTGAATAGGTGTATGTATCCTTCCTCCTCCCCCCAAAAATGGCACTGTTCCTTACATCTCTTGCTCTCTACGATAAACACATGTAAGAAATCATTTCTTGTCAGTATATGCAGCTGTCTCACTCTTACTGGATGAAGCATCTAATGATATGAATGTATAATTGTTCACACACCCATATTCAACTGATTATTCCCTTGGATGGACATTTAGTGTCCATGAATTTACTTGTAAACATAGATGCAGTGAAGAGCCCTGTACAAACTTCATTATGCAAGTGTAAGCTTTTTTCGTTAAATGCGTATCGCCAAAACACTTAGGAAGAGGTTCTCACAACCTGCCTTCCCCCAGCATCGTAGGGGATACTATAAGGCCCTAAATTACTCCACACATGCAGCTCCAAGAGGGCTCTTAGGAAATTAGCTCTTTCTTTTCCCATCTCCCTTCCCTTCCCCACTGCAACCAGCAATTCCTGGAGACTTCACACCTTTTCAGACTCCATAGAATACTCAGGAAATCACTAAAATCTTGGAGTAGGAGACAAGCTGGTGTTTTGTTTTCCCTCCCTCTCTCTCATTTTCAGGGATCTTTTAAAAAAATTTTTTTAAATATATTTTATTGATTTTTTACAGAGAGGAAGGGAGAGAGATAGAAAGTCAGAAACATCAATGAGAGAGAGACATTGATCAGCCGCCTCCTGCACGCCCCACAGTGAAGATGTGCCCGCAAGTAAGGTACATGCCCCCGACCGGAATCGAACCTGGGACCTTTCAGTCCGCAAGCTGACGCTCTATCCACTGAGCCAAACCGGTCTCGGCCATTTTCAGGGATCTTTTCGTACGCCAGCCCCTCTACCCCCCTGCCAATCCCCATACCTACACAGAGGTGTTTACCGCCAGTCCCAGATGAGGAAACTGAAGAAGAAAGAGGTAAAATGTCCTGCTCCAGGTCACATGCCTGGCATATGACAGAGATTAGAATTCCGATGTTACTGACTCCAAAGTCTGCCATCTGATTCTTAGTATCCAAAACTGATACCTTGTCATTACCCTAGTTATTAATAACTAGAGGCCTGGTGCACGAAAATCCATGCACTTGGGGGTGAAGGGGAGTCCCTCAGCCCGGCCTGTGCCCTCTCACAGTCCTGGAGCCCTCAGGGGATGTCCGACTGACAGCTTAGGCCCCTCCTTCTGTGGGAGGCAACCAGGTGGGCCAATG
The DNA here is from genome assembly GCA_004026805.1 of Lasiurus borealis. Lineage (NCBI taxonomy): Eukaryota > Metazoa > Chordata > Mammalia > Chiroptera > Vespertilionidae > Lasiurus > Lasiurus borealis. The sequence continues at coordinate 2,721 of PVJN01063411.1, forward strand.
AGGGGTCAGTGCTGACTGGCAAGCAGCCAGCTCCGCCCCCCATCGCTCCACCACTGCTGCTGCCAGTGGCCTCCCTCTACGGCAGGCAACTGGGGGGGCTGATTAGGGGACAGTGCCAGATGGCAAGCAGCCAGCCCTGCCCCCACCACCACAGCTGCCTCTTTCTCCCCTCCCCCATCACTATCCACTCCCTCTGCCCCCTGGCATCCACTTTTCCTGGCCTGGCACCCCTGCTCACTGGCCCCGCCCCCTGCTGACCAGTCATTCTACCGTTTGGTCCATTTGCATATTATGCTTTTATTATATAGGATAGGAAAGGAGCGAAGGGAAGGTCAGATATCATAGCATGCCATTTGGGTAGCTTCGCCAGGAAGTTACAACTTTACACCCCCCAGGGGGCTGTTTCTGTATTCACTTTGTATTTTTAAAATATACTTTATTGATTTTTTTACAGAGAGGAAGGGAGAAGGATAGAGAGTTAGAAACATCGATGAGAGACATCGATCAGCTGGCGGAGGCAGGAGGTGATGAAATGCCGGTGGGAATCTGGAGAACCTAGAATAAAACGTGTGAACCCACTCCTGCCTGGCCCTGCGAGAGTTGCACCCCCAGGTATGCCCCTGTAAAAAGCGGCATAAAGGACGGCATGCTACATTTGGACAAGGAGGCGGGGAGACCCCTCGGCGCTCTGGAGGCGGCCCCGTGCTCCCGAGTTTCTGTGTACCCAGGTAGGGCGCGGAGAAAAGACCAACAGTAATGATGATGGAAGGCTTGCCACGTTCCCAGTACCTTCCTAAGTGCTGTTTCTGTATTCTGCCGGCTTTCCTCTCAGAACCCCGTGTAGGCAGATAATGATCATCGTTCCCTTTTACATTTACCAAGAAAGCAGGGCCAGGATGGCGAAGAAGTCTGATCGAGGATGCATCCCTGATAAGTGGTGGACGAGGCACTGTGCATGCAGAGAGCCCTTTATCCTCCAACGTCGTCTTTTTCCAAATTGGTTTTGCTATTCTGAGTCGCATTAGAATCAGCTTATTATTCTGCAGCGTCTCTGTAAATCCATGGGAAGACAACTCACATAGCAGCAATACCGGATCTTTGAATTCATGAATATGTCCTGTCTCTTTTCATCGTGATGCACATCTTTTATTTGCATAATGATTTGTGGAATAAAGTTTATGCAACAATTCATAGTTAATATTGTGGTAACTGGAATATCTCTCTCCCAAGCATATTGCTGGGAGACTGGTGTATATATATATATATACATATATATACATATATATGTACATATATATATATATATATATATACATACATACACATACATACGTATATATACATACATATATATTTATGTGTGTGTGTGTGTGTGTGTGTGTGTGTGTGTTTTTATTGATTTCAGAGAGAGAAAGCAGGAGAGAGATAGAAACCTCAATGATGAGAGAGAATAATTGATTGGTTGCTAGGGACCAAGCCCACAACCTGGGCCTGTGCCCCTGACTTGAATCAAGCCCGGGACCCATCAGTCTGCAGGCTGACATTCTATCCACTGAGCCAAAACCCAGGAATCTTCTTCCAACATCTCCAAGAGGTAATTCCTTGAGCTGCGTCTCTCTGGCGAGGCTCTGGGCGAAGCAAACAAAAAGGGGGCAAGGCCGCCATCTCGCTCAGGAAAGCCGTGGCCATTCTCACGGCCTGTTTCTGCCCGATCCCCAGGCTGTGGCAAAGGGTCTCGCAGGAAAGGGTTCATGGAATTAAAGTGGACGTGCCCGGCCAGCGTGCTCAGTGGTTGAGCGTCGACCTAGGAACCAGGAGGTCAGGGTCTGATTCCCGGTCGGGGCACATGCAGGTTGCGGGCTGGATCCCCAGGGTGGGGCGTGCAGGAGGCAGCCCATCAGGGATTCTCTCTTCCCCCAGGAGATCAGATCTTACCAAAGTAAGGCACAGTCTGCAAGCTTGGAGAGCTGGGTGGCTCCTCCCCAGCCCAGGGAAACTGGAGTAGGGATTTGGGACACGACCCAGGAACCCCAGGCCCCAGGGGACCCAGATCCTGGGTTTGCTGGAGGATGGAGCCAGGCCAAAGGGGCTGCCCCATTTCCGCCACTGACTCAGTGTCTCAGCCCTCCCCTGCAGGAGGCGCCTCAGGCTGTGCACTCCCAGCGCCGATGAGGAGCAGGGTAAGGTGAGAGGGTGTACCTCCTCACTGACTGGGCACATCCCCAGTAGGGGGCGTGCAGGAGGCGGCTGATCGATGTCTCTCTCTCATCGATGTTTCTAACTCTCTATCCCTCTCCCTTCCTCTCTGTAAAAATCAATAAAAAAAAATATTTTTTTAAAAAAAGAGGGAAGTGCCCTGGCCAGTTTGCTCAGTGGATAGAGCATCGGCTGTGGACTGAAGGGTCCTGGATTCCATTCTGGTCAGGGCCATGTACCCTGGTGGTGGGCTCGATCCCCAGTAGGGGGCATGCAGGAGGCAGCTGATGGATGTTTCTCTCTCTCTCATCAATGTTTCTGACTATCCCTCTCCCTCCTTCTCTGTAAAAATCAATAAAACATATTTAAAAGAAAATAAAAAAGAGGGAAGTGGCGCCTGAAGAAGTGGAACTAACAGACCAAACAGAATATGTCGTGGTTCGCCTGTCCTCTGAGCGAGGTGAAGTATGGGGCTCAGACCGCCTTCCGCTGAGCCGTGGCTTTGACATTCACAAGCCAGGAATTCGCCTCTGTTGTATATTCTGCGACAACGGAGGAAGGATGACCTACTGGACAACAATGCAGGGGTCTGACTATCAAAATATTTCCCCAGCACGCCGAACAAAAGATCGACTTATGCATGTTACAATATGAATGTAACAAGCAGGAGGCTTCAAGGTGAAAAAAAGCACAAATAGGGACAAACAGTGACGTTTCCTATCAATGAAAAGAACAGTTAACAAAGAAGTACTGAATTTTTCCATCAGAGCCCATACGGCAAAACCTAACATAAACACCCGGCTTCTGAGTAAAGATGTATTTTCTTCTCCGTCAATTCCCTCACGAGATGAGCAGTACATGGTGCCTGCACACGCACTCACACGCCATCGTTGGCCAAGCTAGATGGGTGCCCAAGAAAATAACCGGATTTGTCTGGAGCCAGCGAGAAGGTCCAACGTCGCTCAGATCCTGCCTTCCACCCCGATTGCCAGGAGCTTTGCTGGGAAACTGGTAAGATGCCGAGAAGTCTGGTTAATGCCATCAAACTGGAATGAGAATCCTTACGTCTGACCTCTCCCGGCTCAGAGGCGGTACCCATGGCTCCTGGGGAAGAGAGGGAAAGGGATGCGATGGAACTGACTCGAACCCAGGCCCCCATGCTTAAGAATTCCTCTGTGGATATTCTGGCAAGATTTGTTGAGGTGAGCACAGAGATGCTCTTACAGCTTCGTTGGTAATAGTAAAATAAAAACCACACGACAAACAAATACACGAAATCCTACCAACAACCAGAACGTCCATCATGGGGCCCTCATTATGTAAATCGCAGCACCTCCTAACAAATGAGTTTTATGCAGGGGTTGAAAAGAGAAAGGTGTATTTATCTTGTCGTTAGGGAATGATCCCCAAGATACACTGAGTGGCCAGATTATTATGATCTCTGAATGCATAATACTGTAACCTGGCCACTCAGTATATATATATATTAGAGGCCCGGTGCATGAATTTGTGCATGGGTGAGGGATCCAACCAGCCTGGTCAGGGGAAGGGGACATGGGCAGTTGACCGGCCTGCCTGCTGGTTGAACTCCGGGTCGAGGGGACAATTTGCATATTAGCCTTTTATTCTATAGGATAGACACCGAGTGGCCAGATTATTATGCATTCAGAGATCATAATAATCTGGCCACTCGGTGTATATTAAGTGTGGGGGGGGAAGCAAAGTGAATAACTGTGTATATTGTGATCATTTTTTGCTGAAAACAAAGAGAAAGAAATGCGTATACACTGTAGATAGTAATTTTGCATGTTTCGAAGGATTCACAAGAAGCCTGATTGCTTCAGGGAGTTAGCCTGGGGAAGAGCTAGGAAAGGGAGGGTGGCTTTCAACTTGCCCTTTGTATTTTGTAACTCCTCGTGGTCTCCTAGCTGTGTTTCTTTTAATTTCACAAACTGTTCCTTGTGAGATATCAGGGATGGGAGAATGTGATAACTCTTTTGCTGGCTTCTTTGTGCTTTTCTAGAAAAGAAGAGTAAATGTCATGCTATCTTAAGAATATTTTTATGAGCCGATAACATGGATAGTGTAGATCTATATTCACAGACACACAAAACTGTGAAGACACATTTCTTAATTTAAGAAAGCCAATGGCAATGCAACGGGCATAGTATGATCTCGCTTACATATAAAACGATGTGCACATGCGCACTGTGAGGACTGACCATTCGGAGACATCTGAAAAGACGTTCTGAAATGTGATGCGTCATACACTTTGCTTTGTAACCATTCTGAATGGCTGGAATTTTCTCTAAATGAGGACGAGTCATCATCTTTGAATGTCGAAGTTGGAGCAAAATTTTTACAAAGACTTTAGCATCTACTTGATAGCTTGGCAAACTAGAAGCTGGCAGGGGGATGGGGACAGGAAAAGAAAGTGATTTATTGAAAATGAGGTGCACTGAGAGGCTCCCTACACCAGCCGTCCAGAAACGCTGGTGGTGAGGGAAAGTGGGAGACGACGCTGGAGCTGCCAGGGGACGGAGTGGTCCAGGGCAGGGCGGGACGGATGGCCAGCTTCAGTGTAAGCAAAAGCGGGCCCACAAGCACCCACCTGCCACAGGATGAAAAGAAGAAAATGAGAGAAAAAGACCTTTTCAAGATGTATATCCAGCTGAAACCGGTGTGGCTCAGTGGATAGAGCCTCAGCCTACGGACTGAAAGGTCCCAGGTTGGATTCCGATTAAGGGCATGTACCTTGGTGGTGGGCACATCCCAGTAGGGGACGTGCAGGAGGCAGCTGATCGATGTTTCTCTCTCATCAATGTTTCTAACTCTCTATCCCTCTCTCTTCCTCTCTGTAAAAAAAAAAAAATCAATAAAATATATTTTAAAAATAACAATCATATGAAGATTGTTCCTATATTTAAAAAAGAAAAGAAAGAAAAAAAAGATTTATATCCACTCAGAAAACCCCCATTAATAAGAGAGGAACCCTCGTGGCTTGGAACATTTTTACTGTGAATGCTGGTTTCAAATTTCTGTACTAAAGCAGACTTAATCTTTGGGTAAAGCAAAAAAATATGTCATTTTGACAAGTACATATGAACACTGGTAAATAAAAGAAAAACTCTAGGGGACCTTTCCGCTCCCACACGGAAGTCTGTGCTTGTTCTTTAATAAATCTCCACCTTGGCTCTAAAAATAAAAAGAGAAAAAAAAGAAGAAAAATTCTAGAAGAGCAAACACGGCAGCACGGAGGAGGGGGAGTTGGATCCGGATGGAGGAGGTGGTCAAAGGAGCCTTTAACCTGTTCTATAATGTTTCCATCTATAATCATAAAAGCGCAATATGCTAATTAGGCCAGACATCATTCTGGATGAAACCGGGTCCCGGGTGTCAGAGGGAAGCGGTGCTGGCAGCTGGGTGAAGGAAGGCCTACTCTTGCATGAATTTTGAGCCTCGAATTGGTTATAAAAGAAAGGTAGTCCCATGTTTTTATTGCGCTAAAATATAGATAAAACTTGCCATGATACCCAGTTTAGGCGTATAATTGAGTGGCATGAGAACAGTTACAATATTTTATAGCCAGCACCACTGTCCATTTCCAGAACTGTGGCTGTTGATAATCCTCATCCGAGGATATCCTTCCACTGGTTTTTAGAGAGAGTGTGAGTGGGAGAGAGAGAGAGAGAAATATCAATGTGAGAGGCACAATAATTGGTTGTCTCCTGCACATGTCCCTACCAGGAATCGAGCCTGCAACCAAGGTCGTGCCCCTGACTGGAATGGAACCGGGGTCCCTCCAGTCCACAGGCCGATGCTCTATCCACGGAGGCAAACTGGCCAGGCCACTTCCAGGACTTTCCATCATCCCAAATGGAAATTCTGCTCATCAAGTAACTCTCTCCCTCCAATCCCTGTTTTCAGTAAAAAATCAATAAAATATATTAAAAAAATACACACACACACACACACACATATTATCCAGCCATTAAAAAAGAGAAGGAAATCCTAGCATTTGCAACAACATGGACATTCCTTGTAGGCATTCTGCCAAGTGAATTGGTTCAGACAGAGAAAGATAAATACTGTGTAACCTCACTTATATGTGGAATCTAAACACATGCAGCCCTGGCTGGTGATCTCAGTGGTTAGAGCGCCCGCCCACACTCGGAAGTCGCAATGTATTATGTGTACCAAAACATCACATTGTACACCTTCAACTTACATGATGCAGTATGTTAATTATAACTCAATAACCCTGGGAAAAAATAAGGCAATCCTCAGAAAAATAAAAAGAAAAGAAAAATACGCACACATCCTAATTCCTAGAAAAGATACCCCCATTTTGGAAGTCTTGGGTAAACAGCATATGTCAAGGCCGATGCAGGGTGGCCAGGAAAGCATACGTGGCAGTACTGACAGTTTGAAGACACGCGACTCAGGGCCGGCATGCATCCGCCTGGGTGGCCACGTAAGGACAAGGTACTTTCCGGGGTACTCATATTTCACAACCAGGAACCCCGTCTTTCCTGAGCTTCAGGCAGGGTGGCTGAACGCTATATACAATCACGCTATTGTACCCCTGACTTCATAACACTATGTTTATAGTACTTGAAAGTCAGCCACTAATATTAATCACTTTATCATAAATTCTGCAAAAAAAGTAGATATTTGAATTGTTCCTTTTTTAAAATCCTCACCTGAGGATATTTTCCCCATTGTTTTTTAGAGAGTGGAAGGGAGAGAGACATACATACATGCACACACATACGGGGGGAGAGAGAGAGAGAGAGAGAGAGAGAGAGATCAGGGTGGTTGCTGGAGATTGAACCTGCAACCCAGGTTTGTTGTGCCCTTGGCTGGGAATCAAACTAGCCACCTGCACTAGAGTGCAGGCTGACACGCTAACCACTGACCCACACTGCCCAGGCCGAAATGTTCCTCATGAGTTCCTCTATCCATGGACGAACATTACTTAGTACAGGAGGCAGCTGCCCAGGGCCTCTCTCTGCAGCTGAGGAAGGTGGGGACCGCTCCCCGCGTTTCCCAGTCTCCCCTTCCACAGTTTAAAGGGCAGCAAACGACTCCTCTCCCCACTCCGCAAGCTGACAATTCATCCGAAAAAGTCCCTGAGCCCCTGACCCGGACCAGCCCCCGATGCCCTCAGGAGCGGGGAAGGGAGAGGAGGGGTAGCTGGTGCTGAGAGGCGGGCACCAAGCGGGGAGCTGCCTGCCTTCCCTTCTGAATTGTGCCCGGAACTCTCCGTGAGTCACTGCAGAACACGGAAGGCGGCTGAGCCTCGAAGCTTCTGCCGGTGCTCCCCAAAAAGCCCCTCCAGGCAGTGACCCCCCCCCCAACACCAAGATCGCCCCTGGCGGGAACGGGCGAGGCTGTCCAGGAGAAAGGGGCCGGGGCTCACCACTCCTGGGGGAGAGTGTAGGGGTGCGGCCCCAGCAATGATGTGTCCAGAGCGAGAAAGCCCCTGACTCACCGGGAGAGCTGTTACCCCGGCAGCAGCAGCGAGACGCAGACAGAGAACAAACACCTCCTCGTGGGCAGTCTCCCCGAGAACATCCTTCATCCTTCCCCCTCCTCCTCAGCCCTCCTGGAAGGAGCCAGAGCCAAGCACAGCGGAGGGAAGGACCTGGCCACCTGCTCCACTAAACGCTGCTGGAGCGGAGGGCCCATCTGCACCAGAACGGGAAGAGCGATGAGCAGGAAATCAGAGGTTTAAAACGGGCAAAATGGGCAGAGGCACCGAAACCGGTGTGGCTCGGTGGATAGAGCGTCGGCCTGTGGACTGAAGGGTCTCAGGTTTGATTCTGGTCAAGGGCATGTATCTTGGTT
>PVJN01063412.1:0-10766 GCA_004026805.1 Lasiurus borealis
TTCCCTCCCCTCTAACAACACAAATCACTAACATCTATGAGCACCGAATACATCAGTCACCCTTGCGCAATGCTTCCCATTCACAACACCTCATTTAATTCCCCAGAATAACCCCAGGAGACAGATCCCAGCCTTATCTCCACGGCACGGGTTATTATTATCTGTGAAATGGGAACAACATCTGCTCCTATCAGGCTGCTCTGCAGATCCGATCCCATCACCTGTGGAATGTGCTAGGCCCAGTCCCGGCCTCTGACAGGTGGACACGTGAGCCCTCTGACAGCCCCGAGGTCAAGCACCAAGTCCGCCCCCAGGAAGCCCCAAGCTGCCCGGAGCAGAGCTGGCTCTCCGGGCCAGGACACGCCCAGCCCCAGGGACAGGTGCAGTGACTCAGCAGAGCACGTCCGCCGTTTTATAGAAACCCTGGAAAACCCCTCCGGCATGTGCCCGAGATCCTTCTGTACCCTAGGAGGGGCGTGGACGGGTCAGGAGGAAGGAGGGAATCAGACCTTTGGCTCCGAGAGTAACACTGAAAATGGCCCCCCTACCTGTTTCTGCCCTGGCCTGCCCTCCACCAGGCCCTGCCCAGCCCCGGAGACACCAAGGGAAGCCAGATTGGCTTCCGGTTTAGCCACCGGCCGGGGTACCTGAGGCCAGGCCAGGCCTGCCCGGGGAACCAGGTGCTGACCCCCGGAGATGTCACCGTTGACCAAAAGAGGTGTTTTCTCTTTAAAAAAAAAATCCCTTCTGGTTGTTAAATAGCTCTAAAACACCCAGGAGATAAGAGGACCCCCTGTCCGGACCCCCGGACCTCTGAAAGCTCAGCGTGAGACAGGGGAGCTGGCCGTGGCTGGCTGGCGGAGGGAAGAGTAGATACACAGCGGTTTTGCCAGCAACACAAAGAGACGGACAACCCTGCGCATGGTCAGCATGTGACCAGAAGAATCCACAGCGGCCCCAGCACGAAATGCAGGATTAACGCAGCATTCAGGAAGCAGGGATCCCGTGGCCTTCGCCATAACCGAATGAGCACTTACTTTGTGCCTCTATGAAGCCTTTCATTCAGATCAGCTCATTTAATTGCATCCCCTCCCCAGCATCGTGGGTTAAGAGCTGGTTTAGAGTCCAGCTGCGTTTGTCTCAATAGTCACCTCCCCCCCCCTCCACCACTGAGCCTCCCCACCCCCACCTGCCTGGCCTGGTGACCTTGGGCATGCTGTTTAACCTCACTTGGGTTCAATGTTCAGATCCTAGGACCTGCCTTATCCAAGTGCTGTGAATATTAGATAAACCCACACATCAGTCAATGTTATCTATTGTTATGATCACTGTCAACAGCCTTCCTCCTGATAAAAACAGAAACTTCCCGAAGTCAGAGCCGACTCAGACTCATCCAGTTTCCTCTCTGCTCGGGTGCCCGGTGCCCCTGCAGCCGGTCCCGTACACCGTTCCATCCCCGAAGTCACACTCCTTGCAGCTTGCTTCCTCCTAACGGACAGAGAGGCTCCTGGAGCAGATTTCTCTCTGAAAGTTAAACTGTGCGTGGCTTTCTTTGTAGGAAATTGGTTCAAGGATCCGGGAGCCAGGTATGGCCAAGGAGCGCAGGACCCACCAGCTCCCCTGCAAGGCTGTCCCCCAAAGAGTCTGCCACCCACTGTGCCCCTCTGGGCTGTAACGCAAGCCGGGAGGCATCTCACCCTGCGGTGCCGCCAGCACAGAACACAGGGCCTCCTGCAGAGGAGACGGGCCTTCCCCAGCCCAGGGCCACACACCTCTGTGGTATGTGGACTGGTCTTTGTGGTCAGTTCCCAGCTAAGTGTAACCCTCAGCAGGCCTCTTGCACAAGTGGCAGGGAAGGACAGACCCCAGACTTCTTGCTCTCCCCGCCCCAACACCCCGAATTGGTGTCCTCAATGCTCCCCGCGTACTTCCTGCCTGAGGCTGCCTCCGTCCCACCCACACCCTCAGGATCCAGCCTTGGGGCGGCAGATTCCCCGCCAGACACACCGGAAGCCGGAGCAGCCAGTCTTGGGGCCCAGAGCCCAGAGCCCTCTCAGGGACTGGCACAAGCTCCTCCGGGAGGACTTGAGGGGTGTGGGCGGGAGGCCCTGGACCAGCCAGGAGGCCGAGAGAGAACCTCAGCAGCAGGCACCACCTGGTTCTCTGCCCCATCACCTCCCTTCCCCAAAGAAGAGCGTTCTGTTCAGACGGAGACTCTGCAGCCAAACAAAAGAGCGAGAAACCAGTCGGGCAATTATGTGGGTTTCTTAAACAAGTTCGACAGGAGTGGCCGAGGCTGGGCAGGCTCCCGTCCAACTCGGGACAAAAGGGCTTCTTGTTTGTTTTGGAGAAGGCGCATCCCGGCTCCCCGAAACCTTGTTCCCCGTCTCTGCGTACCCGGCGGGCCATCCCACCGGGCTCTGCGCCCTACTGCCCCAGGAGGCCGCGCTTACTGCGTCGGGAGGTTTTACGGAGCCCACATCTGGGTTACACGAATGGGCTTCTTTGTACTGAGCCTCGGAGTGCTGAGCAAATGACTTTTTGCCAGGAGCTCGGTTTCTTAAAAAGCCGGGCCAGGGCCTCCTGGGTGACTCAGCCCGGCCCGCTGGCTGGTGGGGCTGTGGCAGCCGCAGTCTCGGGCCGCCCAGCATCGCCACCTCTGCCCCCTCGCCAGTTCTGCGGGAGATGAACCCTAGAGACCCGTCCACCGAGGACTCCAGGTCCATCCGGCCAGAGAGCAGCTGAGAAATCGCAGCCGGCGCCACACTGAGACGCCTCTGCTCAGCACTGTACACGCCTCCTCTCGCCAGGCCTCCCCACAAGTCCACGGAAAAGCTCTTCTTGGCACTGTTTGTACTTGAAGAAATAGGTTCAGAGGCGAAAGGGAGGAGGAGAATCTTAAATGTGAGCAAGGTGAAGGGCAGGTAGGAGGTGCTGGGTGCTCGCACGAGCACAGGGAGACCAGCATGGATGCACGTGGGGGCGGGGTCCCGGCTCAGCTGAGGATCCCACCGTGGGGAAAACCCAAATCCCCACACAGGGGACACGGAAGAGGGACGGACCATTTTCTCAAAAGGGTTCACTGAAAGTTTCCTGCGAAAAACCAACTTCCTCGCTACCTTTAATTACGACTGCGTTTCCTTTCCACAACCCTGGAAACCAGGGCAGCTGTGACTCAAAGGAGGCATGGTTAAAAAGAATGTGGCAATTCGGAGGCGGTTCCACCTCCGGAGAGGGACCTGCAGGCAAGCTCAGGCCTCTGTGTGCTCACAACACTCCCTTCAGCGGGCTTAGGATGCAAAACAAGTGAATCAGTTCACAGGCACGGTTTTGATCAACCAATGCAATGCACAACTTTTTTAAAGAGGGACACAGTGAATTTGGGGCTATTACCACAGCACAATCCATGGATGTACTCATGGTCTGATATCTCTGTAAAAGACATTAAAAAATGAGGATGCTTTCCATAAATATAAAGATACGCGCGGGTGGCCAGGACTCGTACGCCTGTGGATGTGGGTCATGGTCAGGTGTCAGGGACGGAAGCCCCAGCCTCAGACTTGCAAGGGCCGTGCCTGCAGGACATGTCTCGGGGTCCAGGCCCCCGAACTGCAGCCATGGGCACTATAGGCTAACACAGGGACCCAGGAGCGGTTGGGAGAGCTGGCAAGAAGTGCTGAGCTACTAGCTTTACACCACACTCTCCATAGTTGGCTGACAACTTACATCAGATTCTACCAAAGCAACCAGCTTCAAGGTCCAGGGGACGGACCCCACTCTGGGAATATCCTCTGATACACAACAGGGCTGTGCGGTTAAGGCCCACCCACTGGCTCGAGGCAGGCCCCCTGAGCAGGCCACACCATGACCTTCTGAAAAGGGAAGGCCGTTATCACGTGAACACCTAATTCCGTCGGGGAAATACTTCATAAGAGCGGCCCACCATCCGCAGACAGCCATTCACAGCCCTGCTAGCAGGAGCTGGCGGGGCTGGTAAGGTGAGACCTCGCTGCGGTCAGAGCACTCTCAGTGGCCGGATGACTTCCGAGAGGACCTGGGGAGCTCAGGCAGAGAGAGGCAGGAGTGAGGGCTCCGGGCTGGAGCACAGGCGGGTACCAGGAGCCCTCCTCACTTCATCTACTGGCAATAAGGAGACACTGACAGTCTCAGGGTGAAGACCACCCGCCTGGTCTCCATCAGGAACCTTAAGAGCCTGTTTGCACCACCAGGCTGCGGGGTCCACAGGGGTCAGGGGGTTGCTCCCAGACCCCACGAAAATGCCCAACACGTGGTGCACGTGCAGAGAAAGTAGTTTCAATAAAGTGGCAGTCTCCACACCAGTGCATCCTGAACCCCAGAAACCTTGCCGGAGATTACTTCCTCTAAGAGGGATGGCACCAACCTCAGCGTCTTCCTGGAGCCCCAAGAGCAGGGGCCTCCCTGAATAAAACGGCAGCTGCCCCGACTGTGTGCTGACCACGTGCAAGGCCCTCTGCAAACCACCCTCCACACATTGAATCCTCGGGAAAATGGGGAAAGGGAGCAGCCGCCATCCCCATATTGCAGACCAGAAAACAGGTTCAGAGAGGTTAGGTAACTGGCTCTAAGTCACACAGCTGATTAGGGGCTGAAGAGGACTCCTGCCTGACATCAAAAGGCATGCTCTTCATCAATCTCTAAGCTTCTGCCCTTCCGAACCTCGGTCAATACACCAAGGAGGAAGGTACCCACGATGTGGGTAAACGGAAGCTGGTGGGTTAGGAGATGAGCCTTCCACCCTGGCTCAGGAGCAGGGCCGGGCCTGGCTGCGGCAGAGAAGGTAGAGCAGCCTTCCGGAGACCAGGAGAATGGCTCCACCCTTCTTCTATGACAACCAGAACCAAAATAGAGGCCGTGTTGGTGGGCGTGGGCTCCGTGCTCTGACTTCAGAGGGCTTCACTCCCCGGTGAATCATGCCTGCTGGGCGAAGGGCGAGGTGTCTGCTCAGACAGCTGAGTGTTCTGCTGTGCCTGTGAGAACCCCGGGGGAGAAGCACAGAGAATACAGCCGGAAACACACACACACACACACACACACACACACACACACACACACACCATGCCACACCTTCCCAAGCACCCAGGGCCTACTGGAGGAACGGGCTCTGTTCAGGGACCCTGTCCCTCTTCCCCTCACACTCACAGTGGACCAGGTGTCCACACCCACTCCCAGTAGGATGTCAGGTGATCTGCGGGCAGCCACCTTCCCTCTCTGAGCTGGAAGACACACATCTAACCCAGTGGTCGGCAAACTCATTAGTCAACGGAGCCAAATATCAACAGTACAACGATTGAGATTTCTTTTGAGAGCCGAAAACAGACTTCTGCGCATGGGCCACCAAGTTTCAATCGCACTGTACATGCGCAACAGCACATGTTATCTTGTGGAAGAGCCACACTCAAGGAGCCAAAGAACTGCATGTGGCTCGTGAGCCGCAGTTTGCTGACCGCTGATCTTACCGAAAGGGGGAATGGAGAATTCTTTACTGACTTTATCTTGTATTATAAGCATCTTTGTAAGACTTCCTCTACTCCCACCCCTCTGGGACCCAATGCAATGCAGATAGATGAGTATGTTCTTCCAATTGGAGTACCACAGGTTGTAAGGAATACGCCGGCGGAACTTGAACACTACCGTTAGGTTCATTCCTGGAGGTGGCCACCCCTCTCTGCTGGCTGGGCTGACTTCCCTGCAGGAAGTCACTTCATGGGGTCTGGGTGGGTGGCTCCAAATGACCACTCCACAGTCACCTCGGAGGGCACCACTGAGGTGGCATGGCCCCAGCCCTGGCTGGACCACAGGTGGGCCACTGACCCTTCCTGAAGAACGAGGACTCAGGACCCAGGGGTGACTGGATCCCTAACCTCTGCACTTAGGTATCCCCTGCTTTCAAAGAAGCGCATGGACGAGAAGAAAGCAGCGAGGAGAGGGAGGGGAGGAGGCAGGCAGGGAGAGAGGCTGTGTGTGTGTGTGTGTGTGTTTATCCTTCCGGTCCTTGATCCCAGCACCAGCCCACGGCTCAGCTCTCCTGTCCTTGGGCTCCATCTGTTTCTAATAACCCTCCTTTTTTATTTCCACGTTATACCCAGATATATTTTTACAATTTGCAACCATAAGAGTCCTCCTTAACCTAGTGCCTGGGCCAGAGGAGGCTTGGGGGGAAGGCCTCATAGGGACCATAGCGCCCTGGACCCCTCCTATCTCACTCCAGGCAGCTGTTACCTGGCCATGCCCAGCTCAGGACCCGGATCCACCTCCATCCACAAGAAGAGCTACTTCCACCGCTGCCACCAGGGCAAGAACCTCCCTCCTCCACAGCCAATGGCCATCCCCACCCTAGGGAAGCCCCAGCCCCAGCCCCAGTTATCTCTTCAGCATTCTTCTCGGATGACAGCAAGCTTCGCCCGCCCGCCCGCCCGTCTGCCTGCCTGCCCGCCCGCTGCTAAATCAAACGCCCGCCCGGGGCCTTCTAGGCCTGGGAGCACCGCGGCACGGCACGGTCTCCATTCCACCACCTGCACCTGGTGGCCCTGGGCCAGGTGGCCTCACAGGCCTCACTTCAGCGCCTTCCTGCCACATCCCTGGCCCCGTCCCGCGCAGAGAAGCTGCTCCCACTCATTTCAGGGGAGCAGCCAAGAAAGCAAAAAGCCCCAGTTATCTTGTTCCTCCCCCGGAAGGATCAGCCGCTTCCACCATCCCCGCTGGAAGGCTCGGCTTTGGTTTGAGGGCACTGGAGACAAAACGGCTTTGTCTCGCCACCCCTCCTCGGCCTTCAAACCACCGCACTACCTCCTCCTATCCTCCCCTGGAGAAGCTCCCCGTTCTTGCTCGAGTGGATCTTCAGGGCACGGGCGGGTGGACTTGGATTGGGACAGCAGTGCCTTCAATGACTGCAGAATCATTTAGACATTTAAGAAGTGCCGGGTACTCAGCTGACCGTCTCCTGAGCCCCAGCAACCACCCCACAGGGAAGATACTATTTTGTTTTTCACGTTCCAGAGGAGGAAGCTGAGGCTCAGAAAGTGAGGTAACCCGCCCAAGTCCCATGGCTGGTGACTGCCAGAGCCTGGAATCGGATCCCCCACCCTCTATGCTGAACCTTCCTCAGGACCACAAGCTCCCAGACCCCCATTCCTTCTGCCCCCCAAATGAGGGGCATCTTCCACTAAACCACCACTTTCCCACGTTCGTCTGCAGTGGTTACTGTGAGCGCCACTAGCCACAGGTGGCATCGGGCATCTGAAATAAGGCCAGTGATGTATCAGAAGCTACAGTTGTACTTTAATTTTAATTAAATTTCATTTAAATAACCGCAAGTGGCCAGGACTATCCTCCTGGACCACACAGGTATCAAATCATAGTTTGTAGAATGTACTTCTACACATAACATCCCATTCAACTGCCAGGCAAGCAGGGCAAGTAAAATTCACCCTCTTTACAGACAAGAAAACTCAAGCTCAGAGATTTGCTCAAGTCAAAGGGGATTAAATACTTTTCTCTTTAGGTTCCCACACTATTCCATCACTTACTTTTACCCCAACTTGACCCCTGGCCTCGGGGCCAGGAGAGATGTTCCTGACTGAGCCCCATTCTGGCTCCATGGTTACCTTGACACATCTCTGTCCCACCACTTCCTCCCCTATCCTGGGAAGTGAGAGGGACAGATGGAGGGTTCCAGAAAGTTTGGGGCATAGTCTCCTCAGACCGAAAGGACAGGACAATCAGGGTTTAAGATCCTCTAAGCTACTGTGTGGTCCCAAGATGCTTTTCTTTTTTTTAAAACTTTTTCTTTGCTTTTAAAAAAAAATATATATATATATTCTTTTATTGATTTCAGAGAAAAAGTGAGAGGGCAAGAGAGATAGAAAAATCAATGATGACAGAGAATCATTGATCAGCTGCCTCATGCACAACCCCCACTGGGGATGGAGCCTACAACCCTGGCATGGGCCCTTGACGGGAATCAAACCCGGGACTCTTTAATCTGCAGGCAGACACTCTAGACATGGAGCCAAACCAGCTAGGACCCAAGTTGCTTTTCTAAAAATGAGGAAAGTGAGGCAGAAATTAGACACATTCTTTTTCTGGGACAAGCCATAATGGGGGAGGAGGGAGGGAGATTGCCCTTGAGGATAATCCACTGCCTGCTTAAATGAATCCCAACTCCTGATCATTTCCTACAGGATCAGCCTAATCCTCAGGACGTCACTATTCGGCCAAAAATGGAATAATCCACTGGGTGGGCATTAAGTCCCTGCCAATCACCCTGGCGATAACCCAACCCTCATTCCAATTCCCCTCCCTTTATGAAACCCAATCGACGGGTTCCCGCTGAGCTAGGATGCCCCCACTGCGGTCAGTTTAAAATCTCGGGGTGAGGGTGGGGTGGGCACGGGGACATCTACAGCAGAAATAAATCACACGGGGAACAGCCCAATGGAAAACGCGGATTTAATAAAACACAGACAGAAAATAAACCACTTGCCCAGCCCCTGGTGGTCAGGGCCCTGTTATTTTTGCCCCCCCCCTTCTGGTCCCTGGCGAGTGCCCCCCCAGTTCTGGGAAAGGCTCCCTTTCGCTTCCGAGCGAGGCATGAAGGAATCCTGCCGTATTTCAGCCTGGGGTTGCGCGCGGGGAAACAAACCCGTTTTTGTCATATAATTTTCTGCACCTCCGCTGTAATAACACGTCGTTTGTGGATCTATGCTAAAGCAAACACCATCTGGTGGCTGTGTAAAAAGCCGTCCGGGGTTCTGACCTTCGGGAGGTGAGGGGTTTGTTTGGGAAAAGGAGGCTGGGCGGTAGGGGGGGGGTGTCCAGGAGGTAAGGGGACCCGGTGTCGGCAACCTGTACGGTGGGACGCTGGGAAGCTCCGTGGTGACTGCTCTAATGACCCCAGAAGCTCCACTGTCAGGGCTCCCCTTACAAACCCCAACCTGCCCGGCTGGTGTGGCTCAGTCGTTGAGCATCAACCAGGAGGTCACGGTTCGATTTCCGGTCAAGGAACATGCCAGGGTTGTGGGCTTGATCCCCAGTAGGGGGCATGCAGGAGGCAGCCAATCATTGATATTTCTATTTCGCTTTCCCTCTCCTTTCCTCTCTGAAATCAATAAAAATATATTTAAAAACAGCAAGCAAACACCCCCCCACCCCAAACCTGCTCTGTTGCATACAATCTCAACTCTTCATCTAAAGAGGAAGTCTACAGCATGCTATACGGATGGCCTGTAAGCTTTACGGCACTCCTTCCAGCGGTTCCTGATCACTCCTGCATCCCCCTGCTCCCTTCCTTCCCAGAAACAAGCCGACTTCTCCTCCCCGGGCATGTACAAATTCAGCCTTTTGTTTCGACACTCAAGGATCTGTAGGGTATCTCTGTCTGTCTGTCTGTCTGTCTCCCACTGTCTTTTAGCAGGTGGGCTCTAGCCCGGAGCCTTACAAAACGGTGACATTCAAATGCTCAGGAATATAACCATTGGGTGGCTTTTCAGAGCTGGCTGGGTCATAGGGTCATGTTCACCGCTGACCTCCGAAGCGCAGCACCCCAGAGAATGAGCAATGAGTCCCAGAGGGCTTCCCCAAAATGAACTTGAGAAAGAGAGAGAGAGAGAGATCAAGAGAGAGAGAGAGATATCTGCTAAAGGTAAGGCTGGGGATTGCTCGGTGCCTCTACCCAGGTGCAGAGTGGACAGAATTACACCCACCATCGGGCGTTTTGAGGTGTCCCCATGAAACCCCCAGAGGCCCCGGGAGCCCACAAGGACTGTGGTCAGTGGGACGGGGAGAAGCAAGCCCAATACAGAGGAGGGCTTTCTGAATTCAGTAATCCATCAGATCCCAGACGACGCAGTGCCTGGCCTGCAAGGCGGCGAACTGCTGCTGAATAATACATTCGCCGGGTCCCCCCTGCTGATCACGGTGTAATTCAACGCGGGGTCGCCGAACAGGACACCCCTGCGCACGCCGCAGTTCTAGGCCCCCGAGGAGGCAGCAGGATCCCCAGATCAGATTTCCCCCCAGAACGCCATCCAGAAACACCGCTCCGTATATCCAGGGATAACAAGGCAGTGACAGTGTTTGGCCCAGCATTGTCTCTGGGGAAGAGGTCCATCCTAGCGACTTACTCCATGGGTTTTCTTCAACATTCTCCTCACCCCTCATCTTATGGATACAAAAACAGGTGCCCGCAGAGACCAAGTGGCCTGCTGAGGCCGCACGAAAGCTGAGGGGAGACCGAGGCTCCCCCTTTCTGTTCCAGGCGTCCATCCACCCTAGCGAGCCCACCCCACAGTCACATTTCCTCCAAGTGCCTTTTTCCCGGCTGAGCTTGCAGGGCGCTAGCGTTCAAATGATGCTTCATAAGGCAGCGCTCTTCTTCTGTCTCAATCACTCTCCCCTAGGCCCAACGACCTAAGAGATTTCCTAGAGAAAAGATGCACGTTAATGAGGAAGGTGATGTACTGCCGGAATGGCAGGCACAGCAGCTGAGTCACAGAATAACCACGGCAGACGCTGAAAATCCGGGCTGGCCTGAGAGCTACACGTACAGATGCTTCTTGGCTGCCCCCAAACTTTACCTTAGGGTGCTAGTGAGTGGCCCGCTTTGCTCATGCATTTGAAAAAGAGTTTAACTTAAAGACAAATCCTGCCCACTCCCCTGGTATTTTGGGGTTTATACCAGTTGCATTATGTAAAAAATGTACATTCCCTCCCCCCCCCCCCCCCCC
>PVJN01063413.1:0-10817 GCA_004026805.1 Lasiurus borealis
CACAATGATCTTCTAGCTGTAATACCAAGAATCACCGAAACATTGGGGTAGCTCAGGAAAATAGTTGGATACAAAAGAAATGCGAGAGCCGTGAGCAATAATCAGATAAAATGGGAAAATTTTTTAAAATTCCACGCGCAGTAGTGGTAAAACAGTAAGATCTAGAAATAAATTTGACAAGAATGATCTGGGCCCAAGTGAAAAAGAATGACTTTTAATTATAACTTTATATACAGCAGGTCCCCCCAAAATGCATATACACTAGAACAGCTGAGAGAGAGCTCAATTTTGAAAATGAAATGTATTTTAATAAACACTGCCTTTATAATTATTTAAAGTGTGTGTATATATTTTTTGGGGACATCCTATATATATAAAATTAAAACACCTGGATGGGAAAGAATATGTAGCATTCTTAGAGAGTTAATGAAATCCCAACAAGAAACCCGTTTTCTTGTTTTAAAACCGTAACACAAGTTTTTACAAACAGAAGGGAAGTGTGTAAAAACTTACTATGTTTTAGAAAATGGAATGAGGGGGCTGTCTTCCCTGGGATATTAAAGCTTATCATAGAGCTACAATACCTACGGCCAATAGCACACCCAGAAAACGCCCCTGGTGTGTGTGGGGGGAGTTGCTACCCGATCGACATGGCCTTTTAATTGGGTGAGTGAGGGAGGACTCGGAATAGCACTCAGCTATCGGGTTGGAAAAATGATTCTCAGATTGGATGGGAAACGCACTCCAGCTGGATTCAGAGCGAAAAAGGTCCACACACAGGACAGCCAGGAGGGCACGTGCAGCGCCAGGGTGCTGGGGAGGCTCCTGGCAATCTGGAGAGCCAGAGAGGGAGGGAGCGAGAGAGCCGAGTCCTATGGGATCAGAGGAGGACAGCAGGGGCCACGTGGCCAGTGCTGGCCAGGCTGGGAAATACCAGGAGGCTGGTCCCACTGGGGGGAAGCAGACTGTGTGTGTGTCTGCTGTCGATGATGTGTGTGTGTCTGCTGTCAATGCTGTGTGTGTGTCTGCTGTCGATGATGTGTGTGTGTCTGCGGTCAATGATGTGTGTGTGTGCGCATACTTACTTGCACGCTGGGCACAGGACCGTGCCGGAAAGGAAGCTGCTGACTGCTGGCAGAGGCCGCCCGGGGCCTGGAGCGGTCGCACCGCGCCTGGCTGACCTTGACCCTGGGGGTTCACACGCTGTCATTACAAATAGTGGAGGAAGATGCGCTGCCCTTGGACGCAGCAGGCCATGTTCGGGCTCGCCGCGGTGACGGAGGCGTCCTCGGAGTGGAGATGTAGCGGAGGGTTTGCTGGGCCCCAGAGGGAGCGGCTGGGCACGGCACCGAGGGCAGGAGCGAGAGCGGTGGCGGAGGGTGGGGATGTCTGTGGCAGCTGGCGTGGCACGGCGGTGCTTGCCGAGGGGTGAGGAGGGCTTCCCGGGAAGCCGTGGCGCTGTGCCCTTAGCAGGGAGAGCTGCCCTCCCGCCCACCACGGAGGCGTTCCAGCGGTCCCTGCTGGCCACCCCGGGGTGCCGTGGCCCCTCTGGGGTTGAGGCCATGGGGCCGCGCAGTGTGGCTCTGACCGGCGTTTCTCCGGGGACTGACGGCGCTGAGCCGTTACCAGCGCTTTGGAGTCTGCGTGACGCGCCTGCTCACGCTGGGCCCGTGTTCCCAGTCTGACCACGGAGGTGGCTGAGTGTCCTTCCTGCCGTCTGCTCCCCGCATTCGGGGCGGGAGGCTGTGCGGTGGCTCCGCTGGCACACTCCCCCTTCCTTC
Organism: Lasiurus borealis; assembly: GCA_004026805.1. Lineage (NCBI taxonomy): Eukaryota > Metazoa > Chordata > Mammalia > Chiroptera > Vespertilionidae > Lasiurus > Lasiurus borealis. The sequence goes on from PVJN01063413.1 coordinate 1,782, forward strand.
CCGCCAAGTCCGGTGTGGGTGGCGGGGTGGCCCGGTCTGGGTTCCTCCACTCGGGACTCTGGTGCCAACCCCGGGAGCCGGCCGCGGCCGGGAAGGAGGCGCACCCCCTCTTCGTGTTCTTCAGAGTCCAAGTGCCAGTGCAGTCAGATGGCATGTGACTGACTCCTTCAGCACGGCTCTCAGGTGCATCCGCGGTACGCAGGGCCGGCCTGCACGCTCTCGGGGCTGAGAATCCTCCATCGCGGGCACGCACCAGCCTCTTCTGCCCACGGGTCCTGTGATGGGCATGTGGGTTGCGTCCAGATGCTGCTATCGTAAGTGTTACAGCGGGCACAGTGCTTGGGGTTTCTTCGGACATTTACCCAGACGGGCTCGATGGGCCGAAGGCAGTTCCGTTTTTAACTTTTCGAGGGGTCAGTCACCCCTTCCACAGCACCGCCAACCGCCACCAGCGGGCTTGGGACGGGATGAGTGGCCGGCGGGCCCTTAGTGAGGGCACACGGGGTGCCCACGCACGTCGCCAGCTCACGAGTGTCGCTCCGTCCTTGCCTGCGGATGCGCCCAGGGCCAGGGAGGGCCGGTTGTGGAGGTGACTCTGGCGCTCCCGCGTCAGCCTCGCCGGGGGTTTCCTGGCACCGTCCTTGCCGGACTGGATGCCAAGACCAGACTCTGCTCACGAAATGCAGCGAGCAGTTCTCCCGAGGCTTTGGGGAGACTGGGGCTCCCCGTGTCACCCGTCACGCCTGTCAGGACCTGCCTGTGGGTTTTAAACCAGGTAACCGTGTAACGCCCACTCCCTCTTCGTTGTGGCATGACTGTGGGTGTCGTACTTCCCTCGGGTGGCAGTGGTTAAGAGGATGGAATGAGGTAAAGCTGTTTGCAAAGTGCCTGGTGCCCAGTGCATGCTGGGTGGGTTGTACCGGTAGCAAATGCTCACCGGGCACAAGTCGAAGCTGGGGGGACCCCGACAGCTGAGCCACTGGGAGCAGAGAAGGCACCGCGCGCCCGGCCACTGGCTTACGGGCGGCAGAGCGGGACCAGAGCCCGTTAGCCAGGAGCCATGTTCCTCCCACATGTCTGAGCACGCGGGACCGACGGCCCCAGACCGACCTCGCCGGTTCCTGAGTGATGCACGGGGAGCACGGGTGGTGGCCTAAATGAGGGGGGGCCGCTTCTCGTCCCCGGGGACACCAAACGGCTCTGCACCCGGAGCCAGGCCTTGTGCACGGACAGACCCGGCGCCTCCCAGGTCTGCGGTCGTGAAGGGAGCCCAGGCCTCTGACAGGAGCTAGTGAGGGGGACGCCACCCCAACAGCGGCCGGTCCCAGAGGAGCCGCAGAGGAGGAGCCGCAGAACCATCACCGGGACACGGGAGCACACGGGCAGGTGGCTGTCATGTGTTTATTCTCATATAAAAGTTACACGTTTGAAATGTCTCGGGAAGATGCCCTATCAGCCGTTAGTCGGAATATATATTACAATGTAACACGGGGCAGGGGGTGTTTCTGAGGTTCAGTTCAGACTGCCCGCTCCTCGGCTCTACCCAGTGCAGGGAGTCCTGGCCGGGTCTCTGTCTGTCTGTCCTGAAGATCAAGTCCCATCCCCCGTCCCCACGACAGACAGCTCGTGGCAGGCTGCGGTGCTGCGCGGGGTCCGTAACTCCCGGAGCCAAGAGGACGTGGAACGAGGCCGGGTGGGCAGCGCCGCTGTGAGTTCACACTCCGCTCCGGCCGCCTCACACCGCTCAGCGCCACCACCGGGCGCCCGGCCCCTCTGCGCACACCGCCGAGGCGGGGAGGGCGGGCACGGCCACTTCTGAGCTGAGGGAAGTGGCGCCCCGGCTCCATCCCTGCCGGCTCCTGGCCGAGAACCGGCCGACTGACCGCAGACATGCCTCGTCCGCGAGTGGCCGGTTTCTGAGGCTGAGTCTCCCTGTGGCGCTCCCCAATGCAGGGGAACCCCGGTTCCCACCGCCGCGGCAGAGCGGCCAGCCGGGAAGACCGAGACGAGGCCCAGGCCCAGGCCCGGCCACAAACACCCGCACGCACTGCTAGTAAACTGACTCACACACACGCGCTTAAATAGTAAAGTGACGTTCTGGCCCGCGTGGCGGGGCCGTAACCGGCATTTCGCGGCCGCTCCCTCCGCACACGGGCGGGGCGGCCAGCCAGCCTTGCTCCGACAACAGCTCACCAAAACCAGGAAGGACTCACGTGACACGCTTCTTGACCACAAAATCTAAAGACCCCACGGGCGCTGCTTTCTCCTCTTTGTTCCGGGCTTAGCGCAGCCAGTCCTGGAGGCGGCGTGACCCGTGCCCACCCCCGGACGGTGAGCGCCACCCCGCAGCAGGGCGCAGAGGCAGGCCCAGCGGAGCCCCGGGCGCGGGGCGCTCCGGCCGCCCAGAGCGGGCCTGCGACCCGGCCTCGGATTGTCGCCTCAGCAGCAGAGTGTCTGCCCGGAGGACAGCGGGCTGTTCTCAAAGACGCTTTCCGGGCGCCGAGCCTGCCCGGGGTGAGGCTGGGCAGCCCGGACCTGGCCTCTCGGGGACACCGTCCTCCCAGGGGCGAGCCAGCGGCGGTGGGGACACCGGTGAGGAGTCCTTGTCCCCCCCAGGATGGAGCAAGGTCGGAGGGGAGGCCAGGGGCCGGAGGGGGCAGGAGGTGGAGTTTAAGGCACACAGCAAGCGACAGGAGGGGCCCGAGGCCCCCCCAGGCAGAAACGCCCCTGTACCCCCCTCTCTCTGAATGAACTCGCCCAAGCGCTCGCACCCAGCTCAGCTAAACCCATTCCTTGGATCAGGTCCCCTCTGGCTCCACCCTCCTCCCCCCTCCGTGCCAGGTGACGGGGCGGGAGACAAGGGCAAGGAGAGAGGAGCCATGCCACTTACTGCCTGCCCGGCAGCCCGGTGCCCGCAGGCGGGGCAGCGCCCGGGGCCAGTACCGGGACAGGAGCGCCCAGCGCGGGCTGCCGAGGCACCCGTCGTACCTAGAGGGCCAGGGACGGGCCCCCCTCCACCTCACAGCCGGGCTGGGCGGAAGGAGCCCAGCCCCGTCTGCTCCGCTCTCTGCCCCGGCTCCACGTCCCCTCATTCACGGTCACCGGGTGCAGCCCCCACTCACTCATCCTTTCAGCAGATCCGGACCCTGGACGTCAGGGCGGGACACACGCCCGGCTCCCAGCGGGGAGGAGGCTCGGGCGGGCGGGGAGGGGGAAGACGGACGTGAAAGCAGAAACCAAACGAGAAAACCACCGGCTGCAACCGGCGGCGAGACCTGCCTGCTGGCTCCGCGCCGGGCCGGGCCGGGGGCTGCGCTGTGGGAGGAAGCGGTGGAGGCGGCCGCTCTCAGGGCTCCTGCCCGGCGGCCCGGGCTGAGCGGGCGCAGCGCCGCTGCCACACAGTCCCAGTCCCTTCGGGTCTCGGGGCCGCATCAGCCGGCTCAGGCGCCGCCCTAGGTCTTCTCCTCGCGGTCCGTCTTCCTCCGCGCGATGTTCCGGGGCTTGATCTTCAGCGAGAGCTCCCACAGGGCCTCCTCGGCCAGGTGGTCGCTGAAGTCGTTGAAGAAGTTGATGATGTCGTCGTTTCTGCGGATCTCATAGTGCCTGGGGGGGGGGGGGAGCAGTGAGCGGCCACGACCTCGGTGGCAGCCTCTACGCCCGGCAAACCGCAGTGGCAGGCGCTCTGCAGCCCACGGCTCACGGTGGGGGTGGGGGGAATACGAGCTCTTCCACGCCAGGCCAGCAGCACGCAGAGCCCACACTGAGCCTAAAGCTGAGCCCCGTTTCCTGCAAGGTCCCCCCAGCCGGCCTCCCTGCACTGGCTGTCCCCTCCCCGTACTCCGGGGAGACCCCTCCTCAGGCCGTGGCCCACCCACTGCTCTGACATCCGGGGGCCACAGTCTGCCAGCAAGACCAGGCACCAGCTTCCTGGATGGGAAACGGGACGGGCTGGCGGCCACCTGTGTGCAGGCCACGGGCCATCCTGTGCCCGGTTCCTCAGGGGCCCTTTCTCCGGCCTCCGGACCGCCTGGCCCTCGCCACCCCCGTCGCTGCTCAGGCCAGGAGCCAGGGCGGCCACTCACCTCTGCTGGAAGCAGCGCATGCTGTCCAGGATGTTGAACTGCTGCCACCGCTTGGAAAAGTTCACTTTGCCGTCAATGTAGTCCGGGTTCCCCAGGTGCACGAAGGTGAGGTCCTGCAGGATGAGGCCCCTGGGAGTGGGCGGGAGACAGAGCCCGCTTGTTAGCAGGGGCCTCTGAACACAGGACGTGAAGCCACGTGACCAGCGATGGCAGTCCCTCCACCGGGGAGGCCCAGCCCGAGGGCCCAGGGACCTGTCCCCGAGCCCACGGGAGAGAGCGTGGTGCAGTGAGGCCAGGAGGCTGGGAGAGGCGTCGGCTGTGTGATCCGCGTCTCTGAGGGACACCCATCAGACACCCAGCCCGGGCAGTGCCACTCTTTCGGAGACCGTGCCCACCAGCATACTGAGGGCTCTGTAAGAGCTGCACAGAAGCCTGCTTAGCTTCCTTTTCTGTCACTTCCTGTGTCACTGACCACAGGACCCCTTCCCCGGAAACACTTACGCACTCCCTCTTCCAGGACCCACAGGGGGGACACGCTCTCTGAGCTACTTCCTACCAAGCACCCTCAGGGTTCCCGGGGTGCCCGGGGCCCTCAGGTGGTGGTGGTGGTGGTGGTGGTATGCGGCCGAGTTTGAGGCCTGCTGGGATATGGCACGATGTACTGTGGGGGAAGACTACTGCCCGTCTGTGCGCCTGTCTGTGCGGCCTGCAGGCCAGGGAGAAGTGTGAACAGGACATAATGGCAGGCCAGGGAGAAGTGTGAACAGGACGGGGGGACGGAACAGCAGGTGAGGGAGCAGTGTGAACAGGATGGAACGGCAGGCCAGGGAGAAGTGGGAACAGGACGGAACGGCAGGCCAGGGAGAAGCGGGAACAGGACGGGGAGACTGAACGTTTTCTGTGGACCCCACTATTCCGCTTCAAAGTAAAGGCACTCCTTGCTGCACAGCTTAGAGTTCAGACAGAATAAACGTCTGGGCTGGAACCCTCAGCGCGGGTCCCTCAGGGAGCCAGCACAGCGTCTCAGGAGAACCGCGGGCAGAGCGGCAGGGGTTTACTCACAGGTACGGGATGCACGGCGACTCCACCTCCGAGAGGGCGGCCCGGTAGGCGCGGAAGGAGGACGAGCTGTCGATCAGGGTGCAGTACTCAGCCAGGCCCTGTGCAGGGGACGTGGCGTCTGTGAGCACTGGACACGGTGGGCACTGAGCCCCGCCCCTCCTCGCAGACCACGTTGTCACCCACCCTCTGCCAATGCTGAGGGTACCCCCCCACACCAACCCAGAACGGCTCTGCCCAGACGTGGGGACACCAGGCTTCAGGGCCACCTCCCTGGAGCACCTGGCAGAGGGCCTGCTGTGCCCGCTCGGCCCGTCTCCTCCCCGTCAGCACCACCACGTGCACAGGACCTGGACCTCGGCTCCCGCTGGGCTGTGCCCTACTGCAGCCCCGGGCCTCTGAAGCCACACTGCCCCGGCCACTCCCGCTCCCAGCCGCCCTTTGTCCTCACTGCTCTCACGGCCACGGCCACCGGGCTGACGGGTGACCGCAGCTCCCTGCTCCTGCACACAGCCTCAGCCGATGCTGCCTCTCTGCCTGCTGGGTGCCTCTCACTCTGATGGTCACCGCCTCCAAGAAGCCCTCCCTGTCTCCTGAGGGCCTCATGCTTTCCTAGAGCAACCGGTGCGGCCGTGTTGCAGACACTTCTCCACACAATCCTGTTTATAACTGTCCTCTCAGGTCACCTCCACAGCCCTGGGGACTTGGCCTCCATACAGAATAAAGGTCCGGTCCCTTGCCAGCCCCCCAAGGCCACAGTGATCAGGGCCAGTCCCCACAGCGACACGGCCACTGGCCACCTTGACCCTGTCCTGCTACCTGAGGCGCCAGCACCATCTGTGCTCTCCTCTGGCCCTGATGGGCGCTCCCCACTTTTCCCAGGAAGCTCTGCTCCGGGTCTGGCCTCCCCAACCCTTCCCCCTGGGCCTCCCTGACCCAGCTCGTTCAGCACCCCTCTCCCCGGTAGCACTCGGCCTGCAGAAACCCCACAGCACGCCTGCTGTCCCAACGCCTAATGCAGCCCCGGAGCAGGCCTTCTGGAAGCGCAGGCGAGGGAAGGAAGGCGCAGGTGCACAGGCCTTCTGGGAGCATAGGCGAGGGAAGGAGGGCGCAGGTGCACGGGGGACCCGGCACGGCCTGTGGCGAGGGCCGCAGGACAACGTGATGTGACAAGCCAGCACCAACCACGCCCCTTAGGGCCCAAGGACTGCAGGCTGGAGACGGCAGGCGGGCTGGGCTGTCCCCGCCTCACAGCAGGGCCCGGACAGAACAGGGACCTGGCCCCGGTCTCCACGGCTGCCCTGCGCTCACCTCCGAGGTCTGCTTCTGCCACTCGAGCCTGCGGATGGGCGCCGAGTCCAGCGCCGAGAGGATGGCCAGGTAGGAGTTGAAGTTGTTGAGCTTCCGTAAGTGCTGCGGGGAGAGGCGGCCGGGAGGTGAGGGTGGGGTGGGGGTAGGGGGGGTCCGGGGGGAGTTGGGGCGGGGCTGGGAGAGGCTGGGGCGGGGCTCGGTTACCTTCATGATCTTGATGAACTTCAGCAGCAGCCGCTCCCGGTCCTGGGCCTTTTCCTGCAACATGATGATGGAGCGGACCCTGCGGGACCGGGAAGGAGACTGAGGTGACTGCACTCCCTCAGGCCCGCCGGACCCTCCACGGCTTGGACACGTGCCCGGGGCTGGGCAGCACCAACTGCAGCCCTTGCTGGGCTCTCAGGAGGCACAGAACCCCGGGGCCGGCACAGGCCACGAGAGACCTGGCGGCTGGTGCCCAATACCCGGATGGGGCCTCCGGCCCTGCGGGCCCCGAGGATGCCGCAGAGCTCTCCTGGCAGAGCTGGGCCAGCCCCCCTGGGATGGACTCGCACAGCCCGGGGTTCGAGGCCAGCTCAGCGGGCAGGCCCGGGGTTCAGAGGCCAGCTGGCCAGGCACGAACGAGGGCGGCGCTCAGAACCTCAGCCCCCAGGGCAAAGGCTGGCCTCGCACGAGGCCCTCACGGTGACCCGGACGCCCTGCCCGTCACTGGGAGGAAGGTCCCTCCTGCTTTGCCTCTCCTGTCCCAATGGAGGGCGCCTGCACTGACCCACCTCTGCGGGGCCCCACCTGCACCCCCTCCTAGGCAGACCCCCAGGGGTGTGCTGGGAGCCCTCTGTGCTGGGTCTGAGGCTGGGCTCAGGGCCACCATGTGCGCCCACAAACGCCTGTGCCCGGTGTGGGGGAGATAGGAAGGGGAGGTAGGAATGATCTAACTTCTTGCCAACAAGCAGCCCATGGAGCGTTTTAACTATATGCGCCCCTCGGTGGCCGGGGCGGGCGGTGTGCAGTGAGGAGGGCACGGCTGCCACGCCCTGACCACCTCTCTGATGCCAGAGGCTGTGGGTGCTTCTGAGTCCTGCCTCCAAGAGCCCACAGCCCTTTCCATGTGACATTAACGCCCTCTGGGCTCCGTTTTCTTCCCGGGGTAAAGGCCTCACAGAGCAGTAACGGCCTTCCCTCCTGCAGCCGCTCAGGCAGGCGAGTGAGGAGGAGCCCACAGTGGGGAGACTGCCAGGACCAGTGCGGGGGGGATGGAGGGGCAACTGTCATCCGTGTACACAGGCACTGCCCCTCGCTCCAGGACCTTCCCTGCTGCGCCAGGTCCTCCCTCCACCAGCCTCTGCCCTCGGTGCCCCTTCCTCTGCTGCCCCGGTCAGTTAACGCCCGGGAGGCCGAGAGGAGCCGAGGGAGGAAGCGGGGCTCGGGCTCACCAGTAGGACATGTTGTTGAAGTGCTCCGTGAACTGCGTCAGGTTGGGGCTCTTCTCCTCGTTCTGCTCTTTCGCCCAGAGCAACACCTCGGGGATCTGGAAGAGGCAGTGGCTGCATGGGCCGGGCCGCTGGCGGTCCCGGGATGGGAGTCTCCCTCAGGGACGAGCCGCGGTGGCTCCCCGGGCAGGGCCAGCCCCCAGCCCTGCCCACGCGCACCTCTATCTTGTAGAAGAGCTCGGCGTCCAGCAGGGTCAGCTGCTCCGCTATTTCGTGGCTGTGGAAGTCGTGCAGGGTCCCCGGCCTGGAAGACAGACGCCGGGTGAATGGACAGGGACAGCGGGACTGAGCAGGGCCCGGGAGCTAGGACTGGAGGGCGAGACCGCTTGGACCACAGGGCTGGCCGTCTCCTGCCCCTGCCGGGCGGGACCTCAGTCCCCTGTGAGCCCCTGGACAGCTCAGCCGCCCGAGAACGCCGGGCTCAGGGGGACAGAGCTGGTGCCACAGGACCACAGGCAGAGACAGTCACTAACAAACACCTCTGGCTGGGTGGAGGGGCAGGCAACAGACTGGCACCACACACAGGGTCTCGGGAAGGTTCAGGGTGGCACAGCAGGGCTGGTGAGTATTAACAGCTGCACCTGAGTGCTGGGAAGGAAACTCATTCAGAGCTGACCACAGCCCAGGGCACGGCCATCTGCCTCCTGCCCTGGTGAGCGGCCACTCGCCCTGGTGCCCCGGTTCCTGGTTAAAGGTGTCTCGCCACGCCACCTAACCCCGGGCAGAGGCCCAGCGCCCAGGGGACCTGCTAGGCGCTCCCTGCGCCACCTCGTCAGGGCCCGGCAGAACTGGGGCGTGAGGCTGGGGCTGGGAGGGGCACTAAGGAAGCGGGGTGCAGAGGTAGCTCTCGCCGGAGGTGGCGGGGGTGGGGGGAGACGGGCCGGGAGGACGCGGCGCTCACCTGGCCGCCACGCCCCGGGCCGCCAGCGGCTGGTCGGCGTTGGCGCAGCGGAGCAGCTTCTTCTGGTCCACCTTGTCCAGGATGTTCTTGCGCAGCACGCGGGCCAGGCTCAGCTCGCCGCTGCACACCAGGCGGAAGACCAGCTCCATCAGCAGCTTCAGGATCTCCTCCGTCAGCTCCACCAGGCTGCGGG
>PVJN01063414.1:0-10757 GCA_004026805.1 Lasiurus borealis
CGGAAGTGTAAACTTCAAGTTACAGAGAAAGAATGGACTTAAATTCAAGGTGGCATTTTAATGAAGCACTAATATGTTTTATGGGTAGTACTTAGCCTCCTGTGTGTTAACACATGTGCCACTGGAACGCGGTGGTGTGTTAGTAGTACGACATGCGTGCAGTCGTTTTTATTGTTACTTGGGGTGCCTGGTGATTGAGATTGGAAGGCAAAGACGGTCTTTTTCACAGAATCCTTTGTGGAGCATTGGCAGGTGCCCTCATTCCTTCTGCTCAGGAAACTGGCGGAGGCTGTCAGCCTGGGGATGGTGAGTTTTTGGAGTCACACTGTGTGGGTTTGAAACCTTGGCTGGGTTGTGTCCTGTTGTGCAGAGGGCCAATCCTTTCCCACCTTCCAAATCTTGCTAGTTGTCACAGGACAATTATAAGGAAACTTAATGAAGAAAAATAGCTGATTCAGCTCAGACTTGGAGACTTACTAGGAAATCTTTGGGGAAATTGGGAAAGTATCTGTACTAGTAAAAGGATAATATGCTAATTAGACCGAATAGACAAGACGTCTTCCGAATAACCTTTTGGACAAAGCCACGGTGGTGAGGGCTGAGTCAGAGGTGGTTACAGGTTAATAGGCTGGCAGGGAAGAGCATTTAGGGGCAATCAGGTCAGCAGGGGAGAGCAGTTAGGGGTGATCAGGCTGGCAGGGGAGCAGTTAGAAGTCATCACGCAGGCAGAAATGGTTAGGGGTGATCAGGCAGGCAGGCAGAGTGGGTTAGGGGTGATCAGACAGGCAGAGTGGTGAGGGGCCAGTGGTCCAGGATTGTGACCAGGCTGGGCTGAGGGACCTCCCTCCCCTGCACGGATTTCATGCACTGGGCTTCTAGTAGCTCATAAAGTTGTTTGTTACCTTTGAAAAGAAGACCGCCTCTGGCTCTTGTTTTCTTATTTCCACAGTGTTCCGTGGGGAGAGTCATCCTGGCTTCATTGCAGGTTTTGTCTTTAGTTTTCCTTTCATTGTGTTCATAGTTTGATTAGTTTCCTCTATTAAATCACGGGCCTTCGTTGAAAGTTGGAACTGTCCTGCTTGGCATGTGTATTTTTAAGCTACTTCTTCATGCATATTGATACTGTTTGAAGCAGAGCACATGAGACTCTGACATTTCAGCACGTGAACAGCAACAAATATGGAAAGCTAAAAGGAGATGTTCTTTCATCTCTGTCATATAAAGATGCTTTTGCAGTGTTAACATGCAACGCCCCTTAAACGTCATGGCTAGTGTGACATTGGGAATGGAGCTGCTGTTTGGCGTTGGGTGGACCACAGCGGCCCTCTGCACTGGTCCCGACTGGCCGCAGACGGGTGGGAGGGCTAGGGCTCGCCGCTGGTGTGGGCACACCTCGTGGAGGCCGACCTGGCTTGAATTTCCTGGTTCCCGGTCCAGGGCATCTTCTCTCCTGACATACCTCCTACGTATGAGGAATTTTAAATGTTCTCTTTGGTGCTTTTTCCATCCGACCGCAGCAGTGCCCTCTCCGCGCGCTCCTCTTCGACGTGAAGTTGCGGATCTGTCATCGTGGGGTGGATGCTCAGCACTAGGTGTGAGTGGGATGACTAGCAAGTCGGTAAATCCAGGCTGCACAGATGGTGCTCAGCGTCTCAGGATTCATTCTAATCTTAGTGGTTTCTCCAGCGAGGGCGGTTGCATAACATGCTAACACTATTTTTACAACTTTTTAAAATCCTTACCCAAGGATATGCTTTTTATTGATTTTAGAGAGAAGGGGAGAGAGAAACATTGATGTGAGAGAAATATCAAGTGGTTGCCCTATACACACCCAACCAGGAACCAAGCCTACAGACCCTCAGTGCAGTGGACGATGTTCTGGCCACCTCAGTCACACTGGCCAAGGCAGGACCACTCTTTAAGCAACAGGTTTGAGAAACAGGTCTTTGAACAATAGGATGTAAATTGTAGGGGAATGTTGGGATTGCATAATAAAGGATTAGGCTAACGTAATTTAGAGTTGATTAATAGCGGTTGAAATGCATAGGTATGGAGCGCATGGCATGAGATGGGACAACTGGAACTGCCCCACGCTACGCTGCGGGCTTTTCTCTCCTAAAGCCTCCTTCCCGGCAGGCGTGAAAGTGGGCCTGTGTCTGTGCAAACCAGACCTCCATCCTGGAAGCACTCAGGTTGGAGCGGAGTGATTTGTCCTCGCTTTCAGCATCACCCAGCGAGCAGCCTGGAAAGCTGACACGGTGGTCAGTGGATTGCTCGTCGCAGAGTCCTGCACCGGGTAAAAGCCCACCTCCCCCTGCAGGCTGCCCTTACTGTGGCCCGCCCGCTGCTGCAGGGGTGTCCTCAGGTCCCTCCTGTCCGCTGACGGCGGTGACGACGGTGAACACACGAGCAAACAAGGCTGTTAATTCCAAACTCCGTTAAGTACAGCCAAACTACGAATGCTTTTCCTGGTAAAGAGGCAAAGAGGATCTGTTGAGAGTAATAAATAGGGATCTTGGCTGGAATCAAAGCGGGATTAAATAAAAGGAAAGGAAATTTAGAAAGAATTGAGAAAAGCAACAACCCTGTAATCACATCACCCTAACCCCACATAACAACACTGTTTATCCCTGTCCCCAGGTTAAGTTGGATTCTTAGATCCTTAGAATGTTCCAGAATGACAGCATGTTAAAGTTCTCTTATATGTGTGTGAAAACGGATTGAGAGGAAAATACACATTCCTTAAATGTAAAATCCCAAGTGTTTTGACAGTGTGAAATATATGTATTTATATTTAAAATCTACAGAGGAACAACTTGTTAAAAAGATACTCGGGCTGAGACCGGTTTGGCTCAGTGGATAGAGCGTCGGCTTGCGGACTGAGGGGTCCCAGGTTTGATTCCGGTCGGGGGCATGTACCTTGGTTTCGGGCACATCTCCACTGTGGGGCGTGCAGGAGGCGGCTGATCGATGTCTCTCTCTCATCGATGTTTCTGACTTTCTATCTCTCTCCCTTCCTCTCGGTAAAAAATCAATAAAATATATTTAAAAAAAAAGATACTCGGGGGTCAGTGGGGGGAAAAGGAGACATATGTAATACTCTAAACACAAAAAGATACTGCCTGTGAAATAAAAGCTACATTCTACAGGATGATTTTAGACAATGTGAATTAGGTTTTGAGTGGTAGGTAAATTTTATTGACTGCCAGACGCTGGCAACGGAATTGTTTTTAGATTAAAGCTTTGCCCAAAAGGTTATTTAGATAATAGAAGACTTTGGATTTTGTTATCCTGAGGAAAAAATTAGAAATTCAAAGAGAAATTTAAATTGAATAAAAATCGTAACAATTGATTGATTTTAGAGAGAGAGGGAGAAACACTGATTCCTTGTTCCACTTTCTGTGCACGCACTGGTTGATTCTTACATGTGCTCTGACTAGGGCTTGGACCCGCAATCTTGGCGTATCAGGATGACACTCTGAACCAATGGAGCTACCAGGCCGGGGCTCCTAACGTTCAGCTAATTTATCCTGTTTCAAAGCTTCTTTGGAGAGTGTGGGACTTGACTTCCCGCAGGTGACTGTCAACACCTTTGGGACAGTGATGGTGTCTGACTGAGCCCAGAAGGCAGGGGCAGGGGCTGGAAACGGTTAGGAACTGGAGTGGCGACACGGCCTGCCCTCTGCCCCCGCCCCGCCCTCCCTGGGTAAACTCAGACTCTGGCCCTGTTCCTGAGTCACTTCTGCGCGAGCAGCCCTCGCCGGGCTCCCTTCCTCCGCGGGGTCATGGTCAGCCCTGGCCTCTGCCGGCACCTGCGGTGGAATACTCCGGTTCATTCTAGCCTCTTCTCTCTGTTTTCCGGATCCTGGCCTTCGTGAAGCCCTCAAGCCCCCGGCCTGATGGAACGCCTCCTCAGTGCGGCTTTGAACGCCTCTGCCAGGGCTGCCGGAACTGCTCTCTGCGCCATCAGCTCCCTGTCCAACCTCCACCACGGCTTCACATTCTGTCTTTTCACCCCTTCCCCCACCACCTGCGCCCCAAACACATCGCTTCCTCTCCTTTCCCCCGAGTTCAAGGTTATATCACTGATACTCATTGCTGGCGTTGCTGTCATTAGGTGGGTCTTAGGAAAGACATGGGGGGGGGGGTTGTTTTTACCGGAATGAAGTCTTTCCCTTTAGCTGGATGCCCGTGACCGGCATGAGTGTAGTCCCAGGCGTTTGGATGGAACCCCTGTGCAGCCTGACCCCCGGTGTTCCCTCGCTTTCTGCCGTGCAGAGCTGCCATTTTCCTGCCTTCCACGTGCCCTCTAAGCCGCCGCTCAGCCATCCCGGACTGGTTCTTTCCTGGCGGGAACTGGTGTGTCTCTGCCGAATTCCCCTTCTGCAGTTCAGTCTTCCTCCTGTGGGCGGCGTCTTTCTGCCGGGGGTTTCCTGAGAAAGCGGTCATCAGAGCTGCTTTGTGAGACCTCGCCTGTTGAAATGCCTCTCCTTTGCGCACACTGGGTGACAGTTTGCCTGAGGATTGAATTCCAGGCGGGAAACCAGTTTTCCTCACGAGTTTGCAAGCGTCACTCCATTGCTGTCTCCCTTCCACATTCAGTCATGAGCAGCCTGAGACCTGTGACCTCCAAGCTCTGTGGGACTTGTTCATCCCTGAAGCTCCCGGCCCTTCTGTGCTCCCGGTGCTCCTTGGCCGGGTGGCGGGCGGTGGGCGGGGACACGGTCCTTCAGATTTGGGGAACTTTGCTGATTATTTCTCAATAATCACCTGATTTCTCCATGCTAGCCTTCTTGCTCTCCTATTGTTCAGATGTTGGACCTTTTAGGGTGTCCTGCTAATTTCCCATTCTCCTACTCTCCTCCATTCATTGTATTTTTGTTTTTATTTTTCCTGGAGAGGCGCTCGGCTTTATCTTCTAGCTCTTACATTGAGTTCCTATTTCTGCCATCATCTGTTTCATTTCTAAGTGCTTTGTCCTCAGTATTTCTTTCTTTCCAATGTTTTTATTGATTTTAGAGAGAGGGGGAGAGAGAGAAACATCAAAGAGAGAAAAGCGTGAGCACTGATTGGCTGCCTCTTCCATGTCTCCTGCTGGAGGTCACTCCCACCACCCGGGCTTGCTCCCTGACCCCGTGACCTCCGGTGCCTGGGTCCACGCTCCACCACCGAATCACCCTGGCTCAGGCTTTCTTTCTGTAACATCCTATTTTGCTTGTTTTGTGAAGGTAATACCTTTTCTGGACATTTCTTCTTGTTTATAATTTGTTATTGATTTATGTACACACATTCTTTCTTAAAAAATATATATATTTTAAGGGAGGGAGAGGAAGAGAGAGCCAGAAACATCGACGAGAGAGAAACATCAACCAGCTGCCCGCACACCCCCAGCTGGGGATGCGCCTGCAACCAAGGCACATGCCCCTGACTGGACTCAACCCTGGGACCCTTGTGTCTGCAGGCCAACGCTCTACCCACCGAGCCACACCAGCCAGGGCCACATGTTTATTCCGTATAGACATTGCCTGCTTCCTGTGTGGTCACTGTTCTGATCCTTTCCTCCTGTTTCCACTTTGGCCTTTGTCGCCGATGTCAGAAGTCCATCTGTCCGGTGGCTGGTGGCTGCCTTTCAGAATCAGGAGTGGGCTGGGGGGACATTCCTCGTGCGTGGACACATTTTGCAGGTGGTCTCTGCTGGAGGAGATAGGTGGACCTGGCTGATTTGGGGGCTGGACCAGAAGTTGCCTAAGAGATTCTTTATCTTGGGCTGGTCCGTGCCCCCGAGAGGGTTTCTCCTGCGTGGGTGCTGAGGAGGAGTGTGGTCGGCGCCAGCTGCAGCTTTCTGGGAGGGGGTGCGTGATGTGGAGGGGGGGTGGTCTGGGCATAGCGGCTGCTCGGGCTGAGTCGTGCGTGTTTCTGCCCATTACTGTTGAGGCCCCGGAGGTCCCGGGCCCTCGAGTTCTGACCTTGGCCCCGCCTCACCCACCGCGGACTTCCAGTTCCAGCGTGGCTTCCCGCTGCTCACAATTAGCTCGGCCTTTCTGGGCGCTGTCCTCTGCCATCTATTCACTCAGGTGTTTTAGGGACTCACAGCACCGCAGCGGCCAGTGGACTCCGGGAAGGAGAGGTCAGCAGAGGAGAGGGAGGAAGCGCCGTCACCATGGCTGCGTTTAGCGGGGGTTTCAGCGCAGAGAGAAGCTGGTGTTCTGTTCACCACTGAGCTGGAAGCGCCCCAGGGCTTTTCCCGGGGTTCCTCTGTGAGGTCCCGGTGTAGACTCCGAGGTCTCTGTCGGTGTAGACTCCGAGGTCTCTGTCGTGGGTGAGCTGCCGTCCTAGCGTGTCTATCGGAAATAACCCTCCAGCAGGAGGAGGACGTGGGAATGGGGAGGGCAAGCTTTTCTCTAGGAACTGCAGGACAGAACGGGGAGAGGGCGGAAAGGGTCAGGGGCGTGAAGGAGGGGGTGACATGGCTGCTCTGAAGGCGGATCAGAGTGTCTGGAAGGTGCTTCCCAGGGTCTAGGAGGAGGCCGGCGGCCTGGGGGACAGGGTGCCGTCTGGGCCTGTGGACACGCAGTGGGGGCTGCGCCGTGGGGTTTGTGACCGGCGCTGTGTAGGAGCTCCATCTCCCTTGAAGTGGTGTGCAGGGATCTGTAGCGCAGAGCTTTGGGGTGCAGGGAGGAGCGCCCGTTTAAAGGAAGGTGGGGCAAGCAATGCCTTGGCCACTCACAGTTTTCTAAAAGCAGATGATTGAGGTGAAAGGCACATGTCTCCTTAACCGTGATGCTCACCACATTCAGGCCGCTGCTCGGGCGTGCTTTGTCCCCGTGCCCCTCATTTTGTTTAAAAACTTGACATCGGGCTGTGTCTATTTTTTAACCTGTAAATTATTTTAACTGGAAATAGCATTTGTGTTTTTCTTCACTACTCAGAAAGATGTTGGTTTTGTAATTAATGTGTGTGCAGCAGTCCTTAAAAATAATTTTGCAGCTCTTTCACAAGTGTGCTTAATTTTTATCTAACCCAGCATTTGAAACTAGGTTGTTGGAAGTCTTGACATTTTGATAATCTTGTGAAATAATATGTTAAGAGGGTTATTGAACGAAAACAAGTTGTCAGCAATATTTGAGAGACAGGTAAATTGAATTATACAGCTAATTGATTATTTTAATCAGAAAGAAAGGTTTCTTTGCCATTTTCAATTACCAAATGATTTCTACTATTTATTCACTTAATCTTGGTAAGAACTTTATTGAGACATAAGCCGGAAATAATTTACCTGTTTAAATTGTGTAATTCGGTGGTTTTAGTGTATAGTTGTGCCACCACCTCCACTGTTTAATTCCAGAACATTTTGTCACCCTGTGTCCTTTAGCTATCACCCCAACTCCTTCCTCCCCAGCCCTCAGCAGCCACTAATCTTCTTTTATGTAGTTGCCTGTTTTGGATATTTCCTGTAAATGGAGTCATATATTATGTGATCTTTTGTGCCTGGATTGTTTCACTTAGCATAATGTTTTCAAGGATATATCTGTGTTTCATTCCTTTTTACTGCTGAAGAAGGGCCCAGTGCATGAATTCGTGCACCTTGAAAGGAACGGTGGGCCCTGAGGCTGCAGTGGCACAGGGGCGGGTTTTGGCCCATTCTCTGTACCCCACCCGGCCCTCCCACCGTGGGCCCCGGTCCCCTGTCTGCCAGCAGCCTCTTTCCCACCACCATGTGCTAATGTGCTCCCGTGTGCTAATGGCACCGGCCCCCTTGCACCTGCTGACGGCACGGAGTGACTAAGGCCCATTCCAGCAGCGGGTGCCAGCGGGCCGGTGCCATCAGAAGGTGTGAGTGGCGGCTGCCAACCCCAATCATCCCTCAGGAACAGGTGAAGTGGAGAAGCCTCAGGGGCAGTTGGGGCCGGCCGGCTGCCGCCTGCACCTGCTGACTGCGCCAGGTAATCTGGGCTGGCGCCCAGCTCTGGCAGGGGTGCGAGCAGTGGCTCCGGTGCTGGCAGCGGTGCGAGCAGCGGGTGGGACTGCGGCACGTGGGAGCAAAGACTTTTCAGGAACCACCAGAGGCTAGCCCAATGACAGCAACAGGCATCCCACCTTAGTCTGGCGCCCCTGCTCACCTGCTCCACCACCCCTCCATGGCCAACGCTGCCATGTTCTGTGCGTGCCCCCTGGTGGTCAGTGCATGTCATAGCCACTGGTTGTTCCACTCTCTGGTCTGTTTGCATATCAGCCTTTTGTTTTATAGGACTAGAGGCCCAGTGCACGAAATTCATGCAGGGAAGGGTGTCCCTCAGCCCAGCCTGCACCCTCTCCAATCTGGGACTCCTTGAGGGATGTCTGACTGCTCTTTTAAGTCCGATCCTACCTGCTTTTCTGATTTCCCCTAACCACTTCTGCCTGCCAGCCTGATCACCCCCTAACCACTCCCCTGCCAGCCTGTTTGCCCCCAATTGCCCTTCCCTGTCGGCCCGGTCTCCCCCAACTTCCCTCCTTTCTCGGCTCAGTCACTCTTAACTGCCCTCCCTTGCAGGCCTGTTCCCTGTCAATTGCCCTCTCCTACTGACCTGATCACCCACAACTGCCTTTCCTTGCAGACCTGGTTCCTCCCAACTGCCCTCCCCTGCTGGCCATCTTGTGGCAGCCATCTTGTGTCCACATGGCAGCAGTCATCTTTGACCACATGGGGGCAGCCATCTTGTGTGTTGGAGTGATGGTCAATTTACATATTACTCCTTTATTAGGTAGGATAGAGACCTGGTGCACGGGTGGGGGCTGGCTAGTTTTGCCCTGAAGGGTGTCCTAGGTCAGGGTGGGGGTTCCCTTGGGGCGTGGGGCAGCCTGGGCGAGGGGCCTGTGGTGGTTTGCAGGCCGGTCACGCCCCCTGGCAACCTAAGGAGAGGCCCTGGTATCTGGGATTTATTTATCTTCTAAAATTGAAACTTTGTAGCCTTGAGTGGAACCAAGCCTCCTGCTCACTCCATGGCGGCAGCCATTTTTGTTGAGATTTATTTATCTTCTATAATTGAAACTTTGTAGCCTTGAGTGGAGGCCTGGGCCCACGAGGGCAGGTGGAAAGCTTGGCTTCCTCCATTGCTGTAGGCCACCTAAGCCTCCTATGCTCTCTGTGGCCGCAGCCATCTTGGTTTGGGTTAATTTGCATACCTGCTCTGGTGGGTATAGCAACGATGCCATCAATTTGCATATTACTCTTTTACTAGGTGGGATAATATTCTGTTATATGGGTTGTCCACATTTTGTTCATCGATTCATCAGTTGATGAACATGTGGGTTGTTCCTGCCTTTTGTTGATTCTGACTAATACCGCTGTGGACGCTAATGTGCAAGTTCTGTTCATGTGTGCGTGTCCGTTTTCCTCGGGTGTGTATCTGGGAGTTGCTGGATGATTCATGGTTAGCATTTTGAGGAACTGCCAGGGTGTTTCCATGGCCGCTCTCCCAGGTCAGCACGTCAGGGGCCACCAGTAGCACGTAGGGTTCCAGCTGTTCACCTCCTCTCAGTGCTTACAGTTGGTCTTGTAGTCTGTCAGTGTGTGTGTGAGAATGCATGTGGCTTGGTTTGCCTTCCTTACGGCCAGCAACGTTGGGCATCTTTTCTTGTGTTGCTGGTTATTTGTATATCATTGTAGAAACATCTGTTGTTCCTTGTTCATTTTCTGTGTTGTCGTTTTGTTGGATTCTGAGAGTTCCTTATATAGTCTGGATATAAGCCTTCATTAGTCGTGTCGTTTGCAAATATTTTCTCTTGTTCTAGAGCAGTGGTTCTCAACCTGTGGGTCGCGACCCCTTTGGGGGCCAAATGACCCTTTCACAGGGGTCGCCTAAGACTATTGGAAAACACCTATTTCCCATGGTCTTAGGAACCAACACACTGCTCCTCGGTGTAGCAAAGTGTAGCCATGTAGTTTACTGTTGTTATATGAAGACTGTTGCCCATGCTACACCACAGTTCAAGACAAAATTTCATTTATTTGTCATTAGAAATAAATATTTCACAATATACAATTACATATTGTTTTTGTGATTAATCACTATGCTTTAATTAGGTTCAATTTGTAACAATGAAAATACATCCTATCAGATATTTACATTACAGTTCATAACAGTAGCAAAATCACAGTTATGAAGTAGCAATGGTAATCATTTTATGGTTGGGGGTCACCACCACATGAGGAGCTGTCTTAAAGGGTCGCAGCATTAGGAAGGTTGAGAACCACTGTTCTAGAGGTTTCTCGATGGTTTCCTTTGAAGCAAAAAGTTTTTAACGAAGTCCAGTTAAATTTTTTGTTGTTGCTTTAATTTTCATATGTAAGAATACATCGCCAGCCGAAACCGGTTGTGGCTCAGTGGGTAGAGTATTGGCCTGTGGACTGAAGGGTCCCAGGTTCTATTCCGGTCAAGGTCATGTATCTTGGTTGCGGGCACATCCCCAGTAGGGAAAGTGCAGGAGGCAGCTGATCTATGTCTCTATCTCATCATCGATGTTTCTAACTCTCTTAATCTCTCTCCCTTCCTCTCTGTAAAAAATAAAATATATTAAAAAAAATACATTGCCAAACCAAAGTCACAAATATTTATACGTATGTTTTCTTTTAAGGTTTTATAGTTTCTCTTTTACATTTAGGTCTGTGATCCATGTTGAGCCCATTTTTACTTTATTTATTTTTTAAATATATTTTATTGATTTTTTACAGAGAGAAAGGGAGAGGGATAGAAAGTTAGAAACATCAATGAGAG
>PVJN01063415.1:0-10765 GCA_004026805.1 Lasiurus borealis
TTATCTGACCTTCAATTCTGAATGATAGCTTTGCTGGATAGAGTAATCTTGGTTGTAGGTTCTTGCTATTTATTACTTTGAATATTTCTTGCTACTCCCTATTGGCTTGCATAGTTTCTGTTGAGAAATCAGCTGACAATCGTATGGGTGCTCCCTTGTAGGCAATTAATTGTTTTTCTCTTGCTGCTTTTAAGATTCTCTCTTTGTTTTTTGCTCTTGGCATTTTAATTATGATGTGTCTTGGTGTGGTCCTCTTTGGATTCCTTTTGTTTGGGGTTCTGTGCGCTTCCTGGACTTGTAAGTCTATTTCTTTCACCAGGTGGGGGAAGTTTGCAGTCATATTTCTTCAAGTAGGTTTTCAGTATCTTGCTCTCTCTCTTCTGGCACCCCTATAATTCTGATGTTGGTACACTTGAAGTTGTCCCAGAGACTCCTTACACTATCTTCACATTTTTGGATTTTTTTTTTCTTTTTCTTTTCCAGTTGAGTGTTTTCTGCTTCTTTGTATTTCAAATCTTTGACTTGATTCTTGCGTTCCTCTAGTCTGCTGTTAGGTCTCTGTATAATATTTTTTATTTCAGTTAGTGTATGTTTAATTTCTACTTGGTCCTTTTTCATATCCTTGAAGGTCTCACTAAATTTATTGGCCTTTGCTAGGAAATTCTTGAAAAACCTTATAACCATGGTTTTGAACTCTATATCCAATCATTTGTTTTCCTCCATTTCTTTCATTTGTAATCTGTTTCTTTGTCTCCACATTTTCACTGCTTCCCTGAGTTGGTAGAGTAGCTTTGTGTGCTAGGTGTCCTTTATGGCCCAGTAGCTTTGCCTCCACAGTTACCTGAGGTGTACACTCTTGGTGCACCCCTTTGTGGACTGTGTATATAGCCTTATTGTAGTTAAGTCTTGATTGTTGTTGCTATCACTGGGGGGAATTGAATTCCAGGCTAATTGGCTGTAAGGATCAGCTGTGTCTACACTGGGAGAACTTCTGTGCTGGAGACAGCCTTATGAGACAAGACTTGCAAAATTACAAAAGCCTCTGTGCTGGGCTTGGATGCGGCAGAATCTCAGGGCTGAGCAGTTAGCCTTGGCTTCCCTTCAGCGCTGCCCTATAAGGCTCCTGGGTATCAGTGTCCCTCAGTAATTGCTAAAGTCCTCTCTGTGCGCATTTGCTTGTGTGGCTCCAGACATCTGCCTTTTGAAGCTCCCTGAGTTTCCATGCACTCCTCCCTTTTCCCAACCATCCAGACCCTCCCTGCCTCCCATATGATTCTTGTCCAGAACTGGGGTTCAGTGCAGTCGGGAGTTTCCATCTCCCGACTAGAGGAAGCCAGCCAGGCACTTTGCTACCCATTCTCTCCATGTGCGTGTCTCCGTACCTCAGCTTTTAGCAGCTCCTCTGAGTCTCTGTGAGCCCCTCTCTTTCGTTTTAGTTGTAGAATTTCCACTCAGCCAGCTTTCTTGTGGTTCTGGATGATGTCCATTCTGTCTTTTAGCTGTAGTTTTGAAATTGTGCAAGGCAGCAGTTTAGGTTTTCATCTATGCTGCCATCTTGGTTTCTCTCCTCACTAAACTTCTTTATACAGTGGTACCTTGAGATACGAGTTTAATTCGTTCTGTAACCTTGAGGCATGGGAAACTATGAGACGCTCCAGTGGCGGTAAACTGGTGGGTTGTGTGCAGCCGGCTGATCCGCTCGATTACTCCTATCTCAAATGTTGCTTGTATTTCAAAGCAAAAATCGCTCTCTTACAGGTCATATCTCAAAAATCTCATATGTTAGGGCACTTGTATCTTGAGGTACCACTGTACTTGCATGCTATCAGCAGACATACCACTTGTAGTATACTACTATAATTGATATTTTTCCAAAGTAAATTTTGTTATTATCATGTCAAAGGCATCATTCTACTTGTAAGAGAGAGAGAGAGTACTTATTTCCCATTCTTCACTATTTTCATACAGGGAATGCACATCCATTGCCTTCCCAGAAGGGGCAGGCTTGCCAGGATCCCTTTTATCTTTTGCTCCTTCACTCTTTCCTCCTCCAGGAAATAAAATAACTTCCCTGACTGGTGAATCTGTTTGGCTTTGAGCCTTTTGGTTTTATCTTTCAGATCCAATTTGTCTCCAGGATGCCCATATCCTTGGCTCTTCCCTGTGGTTTGCCTATTGAGGCAGCTTTACCCCTAAGGAGAGACCTGCTACTTTGGAGTTGGGGTGAATTCAATTCAGGAGGGTGTTGTTATAAGCCCTTTTGGCTTCATATCTAAAGTCACATCCAATAGACTTTTATCTAAAGTTAACAGGTTTTCTGTCTCTTGTTTTATTTCTTACTTGGTTATAGATTTTGGCATGAAATAAAGGAGCTATTATATATTTATTCCCTAAAATCAAAAGCTGTATGGCATCCTACAATTTTAAGTTTGAGTTTGAATGGACCTTAAGAAGTCATCTGTAACCACATCCAAGCTAAAGACTTCTACAGAGTAATCATCCTTAACAGTTTTTCTCAGCACTTACTCTTGTGACAGGCACTGGGCTGCACACCTGCATGAATGATCTCATTTCCTATAGCCATCCTACAAGAAGGGTACTGTTGACATCACCACTTTACTAATTAGAAACTTGAAGCTTGGAGAGGTTAAGCGATATTCCCAAAGTTACAGAATGATTTAGCAGTAGAGCTCCATGGAGAGGTGAGTAGGATAGATTCCATCCCAGCCCTGTACAGAGAAGAGAAACACTGAACAATTAATCAAATATATAATTGATGACAGCTGTGATGAGTGCCATGCCAGGTGCTAAGAACACATAACCTCTGGTCTGAGGGTCAAGGAAAACATTCTTCCCTGACAAAATAACATTCAACTGCAAATCTCAATAGTGTGTAGGAGTGAGCAAGGCAAAGGGATGGTGCATGGATGGGCTGGGCGTAAGGAAGAGGCGTGAGCATTATCCCAGGAAGAGGGTGCAACAGCTGGGTTTGAAGTGAGAAGGGGTGTGGTGGTCTATTGAATTGAAAAAGGACTTATCTCATGCAAAGAAGATGAGGAAAGAAGTAGTACCAGATGAGGTTAGAAAGCCAGCTTGGGGTCTTGTGGAGGCTTTGCAGACCATGCTAAGGATTCTGGATCTTATCTCAGAGCAATGGCATGCCATTGAAAGGTATAAATAAAGAAAGTGACAATTGTGTCCATTTCCCTCTGTAACATCCCATTTCTAATATTTGAATTCTGACTACATCATAACCTCTTGGGTGCTAACCTCTCTTTAACACCTTGAGGTTTTGATGAGTTACTCATCTCCCTCTTAATAGGGGGGAGTGTGTGTGAAGTCTGTTCAATAGTTCTCAGCCTTGGGTGCTCCTTAGAATCTCCTGAAAAACTTTAAAATTCTAACGCAAGGCTTCACTCAAGGTCAATTAAGTCAGAATCTCTAAGCACGAGAGTCTAGCCTCCATATTTTGTAGATATAGCAGCTTCTGTATCAGTTTAACAAACATTTATTAAGACCCCATTGATTCAAAATCTAGGCACTGTGTTAGATGCCCTGCATACAAAGATGAGTAAGTGTAAATAGCTGTTGGCAGTTGTGAACTATTCAGAAGTTGTAGCTTCTGGAGCTACTACAAAAGGCAAAGGAGGTTGGGGCAGCCTCAGGAGGCAATGAAAAGAATCCTTGAGTCAAAGTCAATGAAAATAATAAATCATGTGCTTGCATATCCACATTGTTTCATCTGGTCTTTTCACTACATCACCACTTGTAAGGTAACCCTAGGAATTTAAGAACCCAAACTAGGAAAGGTGGATGCTCATTCTCCTGGTACCTGGTGTGAGAATTCAGAGCAGTTGAGGCAGACTCCTGCTTGAATTGCTCTCCCTACCCTTGCCTAGGAGATGTGGCCAGAGAAAGGAGGCAACCCATCCATTTACTCTCTTATTCAGACACTTATTTTGTACCTACTTTATGACAAGCAGTGTGGTAGGTACTGGGGCCACAAAGATCATCCACATTTTCTGAACTCAAGTTGCTCACAGAAGATAAGGGATCCAATCTGATTTTTAATTTCTTTATTGTATCAGAATAAAAAGTGCCTTCCTAGTATTTTTCAAAAGGCTGATCTGTGAATAAAAATGGATAATGAATATTCAAGTGCTTTGGAACTTGATGATGGGTCAAGAGAAAAGTCTATACCTTGAATCATGAAACCCTCAAGGTTTGCAATTTACGCTACTGAGTTTGGAACATATTTCCAGAGGGCAGCAGTAATTTCTTTTTCAATGATTTTATGTGTGTCTTCCAGCATTTGTCAGGCACAAAAGGGCATTTAACAAATGCTATGTTGGTTATGATTAAATGACTCTTTCCAAGCTTAAAAGGATACTTTTTTAAAAAAAACAAATACTTTATTGATTTTTTTTTACAGAGAGGAAGGGAGAGGAATAGAGAGTTAGAAACATAGATGAGAGAGAGAAATCGATCAGCTTCCTCTTACACTCCCCCTACTGGGGTTGTGCCTGAAACCAAGGTATATGCCCTTGACCGGAATTGAACCTGGGACCTTTCAGTCCACAGACCAATGCTCTATCCATTGAGCCAAACCGGTTTCGGCACCTTTTTTTTTTTTTAAATAAAGTTTTGTTTTGTGTTTAAAGGACATTCTAGTCTTAAAATAGATCATGTTGAGGCCAGTAAAGTTTTGAAAATTTGAAAAGAATATAGAATCACATCTTAATTTTAAAGCTCTGAGGGTATTTTACATTTATGATGACCTCTAAGATTTCAACCAGAAAAAGATAGGCATCTTTGTTTAATAAATACACAAGTTTTCATTGAACTATTTAAGTGCTCTGCTTACTTGGCTCCACTTTGAGATAAAATGAAAGATGTATTTCATAACCTTAGAGAATTTTAGAATTTGGGGAGAATCCAGAAGACCATCCAACTGACTTAGAGAGATTGTTCTGAAACACCTGCCAGAATCTAGATGCAATGGTCTGGAGGACACAGCACTTAGTCATGAAGGGTTTAAGAAGCTCTTCCATCCAACTGACTTAGAGAGATTGTTCTGAAACACCTGCCAGAATCTAGATGCAATGGTCTGGAGGACACAGCACTTAGTCATGAAGGGTTTAAGAAGCTCTTCCGATGACTCTGATGCCTGTTCTAGCTTGGAGTCCCTGATTAAGTCCAATCACTATATTTTCTAGATGAATAAACTAAGACCCAGAGATCTGAAGTGAGCTACTCAAAATCTCACAGCTAGCGACTGAACTTAATATTGCACTTTCTATTATATCACATAGATATCCATGTCTCTGCTAATATTACCATAGCCTCACTGGTCTCTAAATAGTTATAAAAATATTTTTTCTTGCCTTAGCTGGTTTGGCTCAATGGATAGAGTGTCTGCTTATGGACTGAAGGGTCCCAAGTTTGATTCCCACCAAGGGCACATGCCTGGGTTGTGGGCTCGATCCCCAGTAGGAATCATGCAGAAGGCAGCTGATCAATGATTCTCTCTCATTATTGATGTTTCTATCTCTCTCTCCCTTTCCCTTCCTCTCTGAAGTCAATAGAAATATATTTAAAAATATATTTTTTTCTTGCATGTTGTATAAGAGGGAAGTTTAGTTCTCAATGGACCAGTATGCCTAGTTACCAGCAGCAATTAGCAAGTATAATAATACCTTCAAATAACCTATATATATAAAACGCTAATATGCAAATAGTTCAAATGGCAGAACAACCAAACAACAGAACAACTGAACAACCAGTCACTATGACATGTGCTGACCACCAGGGCGCACGCATGGAACATGGCAGGCGTTGGCCGCAGCAGGATGGTGGAGCAGGTGAGCAAGGCCTCCAGACCAAGATAGGGTGCTGGTTGCTGTCATCAGGGCAGGCCTCTGGGGTTACTGAAAATTCTTTGCTCTCCTGTCCCACCGTCCCACCTGGAGCTTGCACCTGCTGTCAGAGCTGGCCCCACTTGCATCCACTGCCAGCGCTAGCCTCACACGCACTGGCAGCTGGTGCTGAAGCTGCCACTTGCACCTGCTGCTGGTGCCCAGCGCTGGTCTCGATCACTTAGTGCTGTCAGTGGGTGTGAGTGGCGGTTCCCACTGATCATCCTGGAGGGCCTCTCTACCTCCCCCTGCTCCTGAGGGGTGATTGGGGCTGGCAGCCGCCATTGAGACACATTGACAGCATCAGCCCCGCTAGCACCCACTGCTGGCACCAGGCCCAATTACTCTGCGCTATCAGTGGGTGCGAGTGGTGCTGGCACTGTCAGTGCGTGAGCGGTGGTGGGAGTGGGGCTGCCAGCAGACAGGGGATCTTGGCTGTGGTGGGAGGGGCCCAGAGGGGGTGCAGAGGATGGGCCGAGATCTGCCCCCTGTACCCACAGTGGCCCACAGTTTCTTTTAAGGTGCATGACTTTGTGCACTGGATCCCTAGGGTAATATTAGGTGGTCTTCTAGGATCTGGAATTAAAAGGAAACTGAAAAATCATTTACTTGGTTTAAAAACCAGAACTATATCACAATATAGTCTCTTTTGTTCTATTCTTTTTGAAATGAAATATATTTAAAGTAGTTAAATAAAATTTAAAATCTCATAGTACTGTATATTGAGACCACATTAAAACTTTTATTTATAATGTAATAATTTGGGTATAAGTACCTTTTCCCTCGACATGCTGCTAAAATTTTAATATACTTTTCCATCTCAATTTTAATTATGATCAGCAACTTGTATTTAACCAAACTAAATACATACTGAATGGAAAGTTGTGTCACAGTTTGGAGTTCACACATTCTCACCTCTATCTGTTTTGTAATACTGAAGAGATGAGTATATAATGCTATTTATTCTAATCTTTCCTAATAATAGAGAAACATGCAAATTGACCATACCTCCGCTATGCCCACAGCTAATCAGAATGAGTATGCAAGTTAACCCAATAAAGATGGCAGTTAATTTGCATACATACCTGGGCCCCGGGAACCTCCTCGGCACCAGGTCACTCCCAGCCGGCCATCCTGTGGAGGCTTTAGGCTTGGGGGACGGGGGTGCTGGCTTCCCAAGCCTACAACCTGTTGTGGAGGAAAGGGCCGAGCCTGGGATTGGAGAATCGGGGGTGCCACTTCCCAAGCCTACAGCCTGAGAAGTGGCTGAGCCTGGAATCTGAGGAAAGGGGGAAAAAAATCAATGGAAACATATCCTTAGGTGAGGATAAAAGAAAAATAAAGAAATGTCATATCTTATGAAAGGCACATCTTGAAAATGCCTAAAGGAAGTTGTCATTTTTTCATGGTGAAGGGACTGGAGTCCGTGTTGATGAAAATACCTTGGTGGCTGCAGTGACTGGCAGTGGCTACAGTAGGGGGTGATGGGGCTGGTGCCTTCCCCTGATCAGTCTGGTTGCCTCCCACAAAGGGAGGCCAGACTGCTCCACAGGGAGCGCGCCTAAGCCATCTGTAGGAAATTCCCTGAGGGCTCCCACTATGTGTGAGGGGGCAGGCTGGGCTGAGGGATCTGCCCCGGTGCATGAATTTTGTGCACCAGGCCCCTAGAATTATAAATGCAAGTCCCAGTGTAATTGCAACTATGTTTGTTTTAACAGCTCCAAAGCTCCAAATTATAAGGTGAGCAACCTGTTCTTAAGCTCTTCTCCTCTGATTTTTTTTGAAATTGCAAATTGCCCAGCTAACTTAGCCCATGAATAAGCTGAAGAAGGAGCCGTATGGGTGGAGATCTGTGTGTATGAGTGTGTGTGTGTGTGTGTGTGTGTGTGTGTGTGTGTGAAGAAAGGAGAAGAGATACTGTGAGAGAAGAGAGTTCTACTGAACTACTGTGGGTAACCAGTTATCTTACTATTCCAAATTCCCATTCGATAACTAGCCCCTTACTTTTTCCTGTCCTATGCAGCTAGCTTTCTTTTTATTTCTTAGAGAGAAAATGTTATATACTAATGTTACATTAATTATGTAACATTAATATATACTAGTTACATAAAAAGCATTAAATACCAAGTGACAAAAGGCCAAATTTCTAGAAGCTCAAAACGTTAAAAACTTTTTCATGCTATGAAGTTATCCATGATTCCCTTCTCAAAACATGACCCCTTCTAGACTATAATACAATTTTGCTCATGCTCTCCTAATGCCACATGCCATCTTTGTACTTTCTACTTTGTACCCTTAATTATACAATGCAATGTAAGTGCATTGTGGCCAGTGTATTCAGATGTCTGCTTTTTCCTGTAGCCCTAATAATCTGGTACCTTCTGCGTAGTAGGCACTCATTAAATAGTACCGGAAAACTGATGAACCTAAAGGGAGGGGAGTCACTACTTGATAAAAGATGTGGCATGAAACATTAATGTAAGGCTTCAGCATACCCAGTTTCATTAAAGAACTATTCTCACATTGTATAGCAATTAGACAGATGCTTCCAGAGGGAATAGGTTTCTTTCAATTGGAGTGTCATGTCATGGGGCTTGGAAAGGGGATACACCTAATGGTTTAGAAAGCTTGTAGGAGAAGTTCCCTACCTCTCTAGGAACGATAAAAAATAGGATAGGTGAAGGCCACAAGCTGAGGATAGTGCATAGTTAGACACTGTGACTTGATCTGCATGCACTGGACTGAGTCAGCCTGAGTTGGCATTTATCTTTTGTGATGGCATAAAGGAGGGGTTCAATAAGATAGTTGATAGTATGTGAACTATTTTATCTGCACTCTCTGATACAATAGCATCCCAACTTGACAACCTCTCAGACACAATATACCTGGTCTCAAGTATTGACTACTTGAGCTTCTTTACCTCCACGGTTCTCAGAGTGTGCTTCTGAACCAACAACTAATGTATGGTTCATGTTGCTTTGGAATTAGCTACAAATGTAAAATTTCAGACTCTCTTGAAACCTATGAAGTCAGGAACTCTGGGATGGAGCCTAGCAGTCTGGTTTTATTTTTAAAATAGATTTTTATTGGTTTTAGAAAGGAAGGGAGAGGGAGAGAGAGAGAGAAACATTAATGATGAGAGGGAATCATTGATCAGCTGCCTCCTTCATGCCCCTAACTAGGGATTGAGCCCAAAATCAAGGCATGTGTTCTGAACAGGAACTGAACTGTGACCTCCTGGTTTGCTTGATGCTCAACCACTGAGCAACACCAGCTGGGCTAATTTTTACCCTTTTTTCTTTTTTTCTTGTTGTTAAGTTTTTTTCTCTTCTTCCTTCCTCTCTCCTTCCTTCCTCTCTTCCTCTCTCTCTCTCTCTCTCTCTCTCTCTCTCTCCAGACAGAGACAGCCCCTCAGGCCATAAGGGCAAATCATGTAGGCCTTTTCTAGTAATATTAGAAACTGCCTAATAACCCTTATTTTCCAAGTTGGATGAGTTTAGGCTTTCCTTTATCTAGCAAATGGTCCTGTTCAGACCCTCAGAAAGCCAATTCCAATTGAAAAGCCAAAGTTAAAACCAGCCATTCATCTCTCCCTGTACCCCCCGCATCCTTAGTTATCCCAATTATTTTATTTTTATTTTTATGGTTTTATTGTTTAAAATATTACATATAGCAATACATATGTCTCCTCCCCCCTACCATTGATCTCCCCTCGGCCTTCCCTACCCCCCAGTACATGCCCTCACCTGCCTCCCGCCTCCCTCCCCCCGTGTCTTGTATCCATTGGTTATGTTTTTATACATGCATACAAGTCCTTCGGTTGATCTCTTACAGCCTTCTCCTCCTGACCTCCTGCACTGCAACCTTCCCTGCCTTCCCGCTGTAGTATGACAGTCTGTTCATTGCTTCTTTGCCTCTGAATCTGTCCACCCCTCCCCCCTATGATTATTTTCTTTAAAATTATCTTGCCTTTGCAGGCTAGAAATAAATCTATAAGTACAAAAAATGTTTGAGACCCAACTTCAATGTCCTATAGCTCTGAGTGCCAGTTTCAATGTCAAACAGTTCCTTATGTGCACACGTCAGCAATGGTATCTGGATGGTGGACAATTGGTTGCAATGCAGGTCCGACCCTCTCTGGTTTGGTCCTAGACATCCTGTAGCGATGCACAGGTGCCGTTTGCTAGCATGGCAAGGCGTCATCAGCATCTTCCATCTCTGGACTGTTTCTCTTCTTGTCTTCAAGGTTGGAGCAGACCTGTCAATTCCTCTCTGTTGCAGGAGTCTACTTGGTCTTGGAGTTGTTTTCTGAAAGTATAT
Source organism: Lasiurus borealis (assembly GCA_004026805.1). Taxonomy (NCBI): domain Eukaryota; kingdom Metazoa; phylum Chordata; class Mammalia; order Chiroptera; family Vespertilionidae; genus Lasiurus; species Lasiurus borealis. Next base: position 10,236 of record PVJN01063415.1, read on the forward strand.
AAACATATTTTCGACCAAAAGTTAATAAAATTGACTTGGGGTCCTTTTTATTTTCGCCCATACGATTTTCCTTTGGCTTATTTTGACACCATGTGTGTTTTTCATAAGTGTGTGACTCTTAGCATTACAAATGAAAATTAATTTTCTAAAGTAAAAATTTTCTAGATGTAAGTTACTTACCGGATATTTTTCCTTACATGATATTATTCTCTTATCCCCCTTTTTTGATTAATGGAGACTTTTGTAAAATTTTTAATGCAATTTTGATAACTTTAAATTTTAATGTTTTGCACAAAAAATCTGACTGCTTTATGTTCTTTACATCTTATGCAATTTTACCATGAGATGAACTACTAATAGAAATTTTAGTTAATACTTTAGAAACAGCTTTTTGTCCAGTACAATTAAATTTTCTTCAATATTCACTTATTTCAATTAGCCAATTTAAATTAATCTGAAAGCTTGATTACTCTTTTACTGTCAAATTTAATGCTCTTCCAACAATCTTAGATTACCCTGTAAATATTAGT
>PVJN01063416.1:0-10765 GCA_004026805.1 Lasiurus borealis
CGCCCAGGCTGGCCAGGCCCTGTCTCCCGCACCCCGGGGTGTCCACCGGGCTGGCCCCTGGCCTGAACGGGCGGTCCTTCTGCTCTTCTCCACAGACCCCGACCCAGCGGCCTCACCGCCCCAGACACAGTAAGTGAGCTTCCCTCCTTTGTGTGTGTGTGTGTGTGTGTGTGTGTGTGGGCAGGTGGTGTGGGGAAGGGTGGGGCTGCATCCTGGACGGCTCAGGGCAGATCTTTGCTCAGGAGAAACGAGGTTCCAGATCCCTGAGCCCCAGGAAAGAGGTCAGTCCCTAAAACTCGCGTTATTCCAAGCCCTGGCTCAGCCCCTCACTAGCTAGCTGTGTGGCCCGGACGAGTCATGTGAATTCTCCAAGCGTAAGTCTGTTCACAGGCTAAATGGAAATAGCAAGTCCTCGCCGCCCTGGGTCGTGGCTGAGAATGAGCCGACTGTCTGGTATTCAGGCCGCTGTCTTTGCCATCGCTGTTTGTTTTTTGCCAAATACTCGTCTCCTTCCCGTGACTGTTGTCAGGGATTCTGTCCTCCAGCGGTGGGCCTGCCCGGGGCAGAGCAGCCTCCTGGTGAGAAGCCTGGATTTGGGGGAGACTGTCTGGGTGTGACTCAGGCCCCAGCCCTGGCTGGGAGCCCTGGTGTAAGTCCCAGTCCTCCGGGCCTTGGTTGTCTCATCTGTAAAATGGGCACTGCTTCCCTCTTAGAAGAGCATATTGTTGTGCAGGAGGCCCAGCATCCATGGCACCTGGGCACGGCTGTTCCTTCTCCTGCCCTTCCCTCTGGGATCTTGGGCGCGTCAGCTCTGAGTTACACCGCGCATTTGGGGGTGGGGGCCGTGGGGGCTGAGAGCTGTCCTCACTGCTGCTGACTGTGGGGCTCATGGTGTTTAGGGAAGAGTTCGTGGGTTTGGCCTGGTGTGGGGAGGGGTGGTGGTGACTCCCTCTGTCTTCCAGGTGGGAGTGGGGGGCTGGCTGGTTCTCAGGCAGGGGTGGCCTTGCCGGAGGTCTCAGAGATGGAGCTGTGTCCCTGGGCCCCTCGAGCAAAAGACAGTCCTGGATTCAAATCTCTGCCAACACAAGTTCCCATGCGTGCTCGTTGTCACAGGGGCATGGGCGGGCCCTGTGTAATTAAGGCCTCAAGGGGGAGCTGGCTTGTCCTCCCTGATTAGGGACCTGCAATGAATCAGCATGTCATCAACAGGGGAGTTCTGGGGGGTGGTGACCTCTGGCTGACAGCTCCAGGTGGGCTGGGCACGAAGCCGCCTGCAAACCTGGTCTGTGGGGGAGGCAGACACTTCGCAGGGGGACAGAGGAGGGTGCCCCGGAGCTGTGATGCTGGCCCGAGGGAAGTCAGGAGGGGATCTGGGCTGAGCGAGTGAGCGGGACTTCACCGGTGGGAGAGGGGGTAGTGGCAGGGCTGGGAGCAGTGAGTGTCTTGGTTCTTTCAGGCCACCCTCTCAGAGACCCCCTTCCCGACCTGGGGGTCAGGAGCACAGCAGCCTGGCCCATCCCTGCCTGCCTTCTCTCCCTGAGCCCGGAGTCCCGCTGGCGTGTCTGGCCGGTGCGGGGTGCCACACCGAGTGGACCTGGTGGGTCTCAGAGCTGCTGCCCAGTGCGTTGTTTCACCAGCCCACCGGTCAGGACAGCTCGGGGTGCGCCGGGCGTTTCTGAAAGAGGCCCAGACACCTGCCACTCCGCAGCCCCCCCTCTCTTGCCCTGGAGCAACCTGCCCCCTTGCACATCATCTCCAGGAGGCGCCAGGGCTCTGGAGGTTCAGACCTCACTAGCTGGGTGGCTCTGGGCTGCCGGTGAACCTCACTGAGTCCCCGTTTCCCCAGGAATAAGGTGGAACTAAATAGGACCCACTTGAAAGCATCCTGAGGCCTAAGTGAGGAGGGTTGTGGGAAGCACGAAATCCACACGGCATGTTTGCTTTTGTTCCCACCTCCGTCCAGTTTGGATGTTCCCAGCGCCATGGGGCTGGAGGGGCAGGGAAGGTGTGCCTGGTGCCTGGTGGGCCTGGGCTAGACCTGCAGTCTCACCCACAACAGGCCTGGGTGTCCTTCTGGGTCTGACATTCATGGGACACGAGACCCCGCAAGCACTGATCACAGGAGGCGTGGCGAGAAGCCTCCATCCCAGCCTCTTAACTTTACACATGGGGAGGCTGAGATGGTGGTGGTGGTGGTGGGGGTAGGGGCCAGGCTGGGTGGGGGAAACCTTAACCAAGATGCTGGCAGCCCCCTGACTCCTTGTGCGGTGCTCTCCACCCTTCTCCCAGCTTCCTTTCCTCCCTTCCGGGCCTGCCTTTCCTTCGTTCCAGCTCCTTCCCTGGGCGGTGATTTTCCACTTGGAGTCCTCTGGGAGGTGAATCCATCCAGACCCAGTTCCCCCTCCTTGTTACCCAAGAGAAAAGGCAAAAAAAAAAAGTGATTTACAAAAATACTTCCCTGAAGGTAGTCACTAAGCAAACACCGCTTGGACCAAACAAATCCTCGAGGGAAGGCTGTCTCATCTCTTGTGGCTGCATTTCCTCCCTGGCCCCTGCCCTCTGCCCCCCGTTTGGAAATGGCCTTGGGCTTTGCCTGGCTGCCCCAGTGGCCTCCAGAGACACTCGTGGAGGTACAGGCAGAGTAACCGCCCAGGTCCAGACAGAGCTGTAGCCTCAAAGTGACTTCCTTCCTACGGGTGCCTCGGAGGGAGGGACACAGGGACCGTCCTCTCCCCGCTCCCAGCTGGTGGCCGGAGCGTGGTGGGTAAAGTGGGTGCCTACGAGCTCCGGTCTGGGTCACTAGCTGTGCGTCGCTGGGCAAAGGGCTTCCTGTCCCGAGCCTCACTTTCTTAATCAATAAAATGGGGTAACAAATCCACTTTCTTGCAGGGCTCTGTGAGGCAAACATAAGTTCATAGTTATCTGGCGCTTAGTCCGGCCGGCTCGTACTGGCTGCTCCAAGCATATTTGCTGTTGTTATTCTGGGTCCTGGTGCAGATTTGGTTTCAGTGGGGGGCTGGTTGGCTCTGCCCCCTGGGAATCGGATGGACCTGGGTTTGAGCGGGCTCTCCTCCCTCAGGAGTCCGCACAGGGGAGGGAATGCACCTGGCAGACGGACAGTTAGAGGCTGATTGGAAATCCAGGCCCAGGCCTGCTGCGTCTGTCCCTGGCTTGGAGGCCCGTGCACTTCCTGGTCCCTTTGCCTGCTTGGCTGGCTTGCCCAGGGGAGGAATGAGGCATCTGGGGGGTAAACAGAGCTGCTGGCGTTGCTGGGTGTGTGTTATGCCGAGGTCAGTGGGGTGAGGTTTAGGGTTGGGCTACCCTGCACAACAGCCTCAGGAGTGAGGGTGGCTCAGAGTCCGTCTGTCTTGCTGCTGTGTTAAAGCAACCTTCCGAGTCACTGGTTCTCAACCGTGACCCTTGCATACAGTTCCTCATGTGGTGGTGACCCCCAACCATGAAATGTTGCTACTGTTATGCATCGTGATGTAAATATCTGCATTTTCCGATGGTCTTAGGCGGCCCCTGTGAAAGGGTCGTTCGACCCCCAAAGGGGTCGCAACCCACAGGTTGAGAACCGCTGTTCCGAGTGCTCAGCCAACTAGCTGTACTTTTTCTTCCCTTAACAGGACACATCTATTTCCAGGTAGTGGTAGTAGTAGTAATGATAATAATAATAATAATAATAATAATAATAATAATAGCAAATAATAACAGTGATAATAATGATCCTGTTTACTGGGTACCTGGCACTGAGCTAAACACCCAGGTCCCTGTACTCCTCCCATCTCTAGAAGGTGGACACTTTCATTGCCTGCATCACAGGTGGGGGAACTGAGGCTCAGGGAAGTTAGGTGGCCACAGTTACATAGAGATAGTGTGTGTTCATTCAGAGCAGCGACTAGAACCGGGGCCTCTTGGACTGGAGGCCAGGTGTTTGCTGCACATTACCCACCAGGGATGCCCTGGGGACTCCAGGTCCGAGCCCAGAGTCTCAGACTTTGGCTCCTGGTGGGGGATGCAGCTGGCTCCATAGGAATGAGCTGATTGTGTGTTTATTGGAGTAAGAACTTCGCCTGTGAACAGATGCTCTCTAGCTCGTGGGAGAGTCGTTTCTGTGCAGTCGGATGTTCCGGGGGCTTCAGCTGGGGAGCCACGCACAGTGGGCTCAGTACTGCCAGGGAGTGATTCTGGGGGAGGCCCCTTCTCCGAAAGGGGAGCAGAGTAAAAGCAGCCCCGCCCCTCTCGCCCGCACGGAGGTCTCATGCTGGTAGAAGGGAGAGGAAGTGTCTTCCACCTGCAGGCCAACCCTGCGGGGACAGCTGGCTGCTGTGTCCTCATCCTCATGGCGTGGCATGGTGCCAGGCACAGCTGCGGGCCGAGGCCATCCCTGCTGAGTGAGTGGTGGTACCGAGGTACAGAAGGATGGGTGAGTGGGCTCTGAAAGGTGACTTTCAGTGTCTCCATCCATGAAAACGAACAGCTCATGAACAGCGTGGACATGGAATCTCTGAACCTGGGTTCTCACTCTGGCAGCCCCGGGGGCAGAGGCCAGCAGGGATGGGGCTCAGAGCGGTTGAGTGGTCCAAGGCCACACCGCCGGTCCCCGATCCTGCTGATGCTGAGGATGTCAGCTGCTGCTTATTGAGTGCTTCCTGCATGTATGTCACCTCCTGAGCACCGCCACGCTGGAGACAGGGACCATGATCACTTCCCTTTGGTCGATAAGGAGCCACGGCTTAGGGAGTGGAGGTAGTTTCCCCAGGATCTGGGGGGGGGGGGCCCTGGTGGCTGGCAGGGCTGGAGCTCCTTCTGTCCGACCTATTGCCACTCCTGGGAGCTGGCAGGGCTGGCGCTCTCTCTCTCTCTCTCTCTCTCTCTCTCTCTCTCTCTCTCTCTCTCTTTTAAATATATTTTATTGATTTTTTACAGAGAGGAAGGGAGAGGGATAGAAAGTCAGAAACATCGAGAAGAGAGAGAGACATCCATCAGCTGCCCCCTGCACGCCCCCTACTGGAGATGTGCCTGCAACCAAGGTACATGCCCCCGACCAGAATCGAACCTGGGATCTTTCAGTCTGCAGGCCGACGCCCTATCCACTGAGCCAAACCGGTTTTGGCAGGGTTGGCTCTTCCTGGGGGACTTTTCAGCCAGTGCGCTCACACCAGCCTGAGCTCTCGCTGGAGGAGCCCCCGGTTGGCGGTGGGCGGTGGGGGGGCGTGGCTGAAAGAGGGGCCTTGGGCGCCCTGGGATGGCCGGCTTCCTGTGTTTTCCTGGCTGCAGGCTGCACCCCTTACCCTCACCCAGTGCCCTGCCTGTGGACTCCGCCGCTTTGCTTTTCCTGCCCAGGGACTGCCCTCCCAGAGGGCCCTGCAGCCTCAGCACTTCCTGCTGGCCAGGCCGGTGGCTCCTGCCAGCTGTAGGGACGCACAGGGCCTCCTGGAGATACCACCCTGCCCCTTGCTGGGCTTATTCATGGAAGATGGGCCGTGCTGCCCACTGGCCAGCCCCTCTCACGTGGACCTGGACCCCGAGCGAGGCACCTGCAGCTGGATTCCTGGACGGGGCCCGGGACCAGCCTCCCAGGCGTGTCAGGTGCTGACAGGGTCAGGCCAAGAGGAGGCCGGGCTCCGGGAAGCCGCGTTTGGACAGAATGGAATCAGCTGGAGTGCCCGCCTGCCGCCTGGCCTGTGGGTGGGGTGTAGGGGGGGGGGCAGTGAGACCAGGCTGGCGTGGCCCCAGCCCCAGAGGAAATCCTCTCTGGGGAGGTCAGACACGGAGGTGTCACTCAGGTTTCCCCAGCCGCTGCGGACCCAGCCTGGAGCTGGTTGGAGCCCCGGGCTGGGCCTTAAACTTGCCGTTTCTCCAAATCCCCAGTAATCGCAGTCTTTTGTGTCCTGTCCTGCGGGGTCCATGTGGGCGGTGGAGCCTCTCCTGGGCGGGTTGTGGGGCCCCCTTTTCCTTCAAAGACCCTCTCCGACCCCTCGCCCCTCAGTTGCAGAATCTGTATCTGGGTGTTTGCCTGTTCCCCACCTGGTTAAATGGTTTTCCGCATCGGAGCGATGGCCTCTGGATCAGGGACCCTTTGAGAACTGGTATCAAAGCCGCACGGTCTCCCCCCTGCACAGGGCGCACCATTTGTGACATTGAGGGCTCTTTCAGGAATCCCGTGAGGCCCATGCCTGGGGTCCCCATGGCAGCGGGACCCTGCCTTCTGCAGCCTTTATCTCTGGTGCCCGGGACAGCACAGGGCAATGCCCGCCTCTGCGTGGACTGCAGTCCAGCAGCCGCTCCGCACACACCTCCTTTTGATTCTCATGACGGCGGTAGGCGGAGGAGTGCACCCCCCTCCCTCCTCAGAGAGGTCCATGTTCTCGTCTCCGGAGCCTGTGAAATGGTGTCTTACATGGCACAGGGGCTTTTCTGATGGGGTTACATTAAGGATCTGTGAGGGGCCGAAAGCGGTTTGGCTCAGTGGATAGAGCGTCGGCCTGCAGACTGAAGGGTCCCAGGTTCGATTCCGGTCAAGAGCATGTATCCTGGTTGCGGGCACATCCCCAGTAGGGGGCGTGCAGGAGGCGGCTGATCGAGGTCTCTCTCTCATCGATGTTTCTGACTTTCTATCCCTCTCCCCTCCTCTCTGTGAAAAATCAATAAAATATATTAAAAAAAATAAAAAAGGATCTGTGAGGGGGAGGCTTTCCTGGATTATGCTGGTTAACCCAATGGAATCCCCAGCGTCCATGTGAGAGCGAGGCCAGAGATCAGAGTCAGAGAGAGAGTGAGAGATGCCTTGCTCTTGGCTTCGAAGGGGGTGGGAGGGGGCCACAAGCCGAGGGTTCCAGGGGCTGAAAAAGGATAAGGGATGGATTCTACTCTGGAGCCCCCAGAGGGAACACAGCAGGGATAATGCCTTGCTTTTCTCCTAGTGAAACCCAGTTTGGACTCCGGACCTCCACAACTGTAGGATGATACATCCGTGTCCTTTACGTCACTGAGTTTGGGGTGATGGGTTACAGCAGCAACAGGAGACAAACACAGCGGCCCTGAGTCTGCACCAGGGGTCCTGGAAAGAAGGGGTTGTTAGGGGTTCCATTGTGCAGACCCAGAGAGGTCCAGGAGGCTGGGCTGGCGGGTGGTAGCACGGGGCCCCAACCCCGAGATCAGGGTCTCTGTTTGCTCTTCGCCTGCAGACTCCCTGTCCACCCAGGACCGTGCTGGGCTGTCCTGGTCCAGTATTCTGCCGGCTGGCTGGCTGGTGTCCTCCCTGCCCTTGACCTCCAACCTCCCTCCTCTTATGGGGCACTTCTTCACTGAGCTTACGATGTGACAGGCCCTGTGCCGGGCGGGGTTATCTTCCTGAGCCCGGGTGTGTGGCTGTGTGCAATCAGCACCTACTATTCGCCAGGCCCTGTTTGTTCTGAGAGCGTTATCGGCCTTATCTCACTCACCCTCTCCCAGGCCCTGTCACAATCCCCGTCCTGCATGTGTGGACATGGGCGTGGAGAGGACTGTCATCACCCGAGGTCCTGGGGCTGAGAGGAGGCAGAGCTGGGGCGGCTTCCGGAACCAGTATTCCAGCCCTCTGCCTCGTGTCTCCCGCAGAGATTGGGTTTGGACCCCACCCGCCCTGCATCTCAGCCCCGCGACCCAGCCCCATCTGTTGCCTCATCGGCTCTGCTGTTTCCTCTCTGTCAAGTGGAGCAGCAGGCCCACCTGACCAAGCCCGGGGGGAGGATGACATGAGATGTGAGAACAGATGCTCTTTAAAAAAAATTATTTTTCTTTTATTGATTTTTAGAGAGAGAGAGAGGAAGGAAGAGTACAGAGAGAAACATTGATGAGAGAGAGAAATATCATCCATTGGCTGCCTCCTGCATGCTCCTTCTTGGGCATGTGCTCTGAACAGGAATCGAACCAGGGACCTCTTGGTTCCTGGGTCGGTGCTTAACCACTGAGCAACACTGGCTGGGAGATCTGCTCTTTATCCCTGTCCCCAACGGGTGCAGGTCTGCCTCGGGCAGACCAAGGTACTACAAGGGACCCACGTTGGCCAGTGCATTGCCTTAGATGTGTTTTCTTTCTCTCTATTTTTTTTCTTCTTACTAATGGTTATACATGTTTATTGTAGAAAAGTTGGCAAGTCCAGAAAATGGTAGACTAAAAGCTTTCATTCCACACGGTGTGTCTCCGCCCAGCTGCTCTGCCCTGCGCACATACAAGTGTGCACACCTTTATTTATAGGACTGTGGTTTTATGACACATGCTGTTTCACGGCTCTCGTTGTGGGCTAATTACAGAGCATGAGCATTTTCCCAGAAAACCTGGGTTCATCTTCTAAACCCCACGTGGTCCTTGCTGGGGGTGCAGTGCCTGTCCAAGTTCTGGGCCCTCGCTATGTCGGGGGGACGGTGTGTGCACACAGAGCAGAAGGCCAGGGCCGGTCTGGGCCAGCCTCTCAGGCTGTGGGGCAGCTCCTGGGTTGCCATGGTTCCCCGGGGCCGTGGTGCTCACTCCCCATTGGTGAATATCACATCCGGGGCCATTTTTAAGATGTCCCCTGGGGGCTCCTCCCCACTCCTACTTGTTGAGTCAGTGGATGTGTGACTGTGTGTAAGGTGGCACACGACAAGCAGACTGGGTGCCGCCACCTCCTGTATGTGGGAGGTGGCTGGCCGCGGCGAGAGGAGGGGAAGGCACACTGGGACTGTCACCGGAGGAGGGGCGGGGCAGAGGGCGGACGGGAAGCGGCCCATCAGGAGGGTTTCACGTGTGCCAGAGCCTGTGCTGCATGTTTCACGTGCCTGCTTGATTGACTCCTTAGACCAGCGGTTCTCAAACTGTGGGTCGAGACCCATTTGGGGAGTCAAATGACCCTTTGACAGGGGTCGCCTAAGACCATCGGAAAATGCAGATATTTACATCACGATGCATAACAGTAGCAAAATTTCATGGTTGGGAGTCACCACCACATGAGGAACTGTATGCAAGGGTCTCGGCCTTAGGAAGATTGAGAACCACTGCCCTAGACGAACCCTAAGAGGGAGGTATGGTAGCCCCATTTCACAGCGGTGGAAACTGAGGCACAGAGAGGCATGTTCCCTGCCTGATCTCTTTTAATCCTCACAATAGGAAGCGGAATGGATCATTCGCTCTCTTCTGACGCTGAGCCCAGTGGCAGGGCTATGGTTTTTTTCCCGGGCTGTTTGCTCCGGAGCGTTCCCTTCCCACCTCCAGCCTGGGAGCCCCGGGTTTCAGCTCTGGCTGCACATTGCACCCAGCAATGCCTGGGCCCCTCTGGACCAGCGGGTCAGACTCGCCGGGGCAGGGGCCCAGGTAGCTGCGGTGGGCAGCTGCTTTGAACCATCCCAGCGGATGATCTTTCAGGACCCTCTGGCTTGAACAGGTGACAGGAACGAGAAAGCGGCCAGAGCTGAAAAGAAATCCGGCAGCGGGATTAGTGTGGGCCCAATGCTTTTGCCTTTCTTGGGGTGTCTTGGATGGAGGGGTGGTAAGGAATGCCTCGAGGGGGTGGCGATGCTCTGGGAGGCGCTGTCCCTGCCCGGCTCTCCGTCACAGCCCTGGGGTGCTGCAGATTCAGTTTTGCTTGAGGCCTTATAAAGGCAAAGGCTATTCTGGTCCTTTCTATTCGCCGAAGGTGGAATTTTCTTCCCCTTTCCTGTTAGTCATACCGTGTCCTGGTAAAGGCCCCGGAGAAGCCCTGTGTGTGGGGGCCCAGCTAGGAATCCTCAGACCTTGTGGCTCCGGGGTCTTCTCCTGGACCCCCGAATCCTGCAGACTCTGGGGAGGGACCTATGGAGTCTGTTGTCATTGAGGTTCTCTGAGAACCTGGGGCCTGTGCCTGCAGCAGCAGGGGTCGGGCACTGCCATTTTAATTTAATCGGGCATAATTTAATTTAAATATATATATATATATATATATATATATATATATATATATGTATATTAATATACATATGTCTGTATATTAATATATATATATATATATAATTGATTTCAGAAAGGAAGGGAGAGGGAAAGAGAAACATCAATGAGAGGGAATCATCTATCGGCTGCCTCCTGCACGCCCCACACTTGGGATTGAGCCCGCAACTCAGGCATATGCCCTGACTGGGAATCAAACCGTGACCTCCTGATTGATAGGTTGATGTTCAACCACTGAGCCACACTGTCTGGGTAGCAGTGGGCTTCTTATTGTAAAATAGGCCGGGCAGACATCGGTCACCATTGAATGTCCACTCTGCTGATGGAATGGGTCCCTGGTGTCACAGGGCACTCACCCCCCTCTTGTCCCAGGCTTGCTCCTGGAGAGAAAGGGTTTGGGCTCCGTGGTGGCCTTCTGGTGTACGGGACCAAAGTCTGGTCTGAGAATTTGCACCTGGGAGAGGTCCTTTGTCTGTCTCCTGCCTCGTCTCCCTCCCTTCCCCCTCCCAGAGCTTCTCCTCAGATACTCCCCATAGAGCTGCTCCTTTCCTTCATCTTCGGGGGCGGGCCCGCCTGGCACAGCTGCTTCATCCCAGCCAGCCTTGCTCTCTGTGCCAGCACAGAGGCATCAGAGGTGCAGGCAGCGCAGATAAGGGTGAGCTAATTGGCCTCTTATTGCTTTTTATGGCCCTTTTACTCTCTGGGGAGTCCCCGGAAGGAGTGTTTGCTTATGGGGGAAGTAGACTTCCAGCCGGCAGCAGCTGGGAGAGGCTGCCCCCGGGTGGGTGCAGGGTGGGTCAGTGACCTTGGCAGGAAGGGC